>JAXCGZ010002024.1:97500-132017 GCA_037179515.1 Halocaridina rubra | reverse complement strand
TTTACTACTTATGTATTGTAGAAAACTCAGTAAAGCTGACCAATATATGAAATTCACATATTAGCTTTTCTTTTAAATGTTCATTGATATAATGGCAAGAAAGAACTTTAATGCTTTCATTAATTATGAAGCCATGATCACAAGAGTTACTAACCGGAAATTCCATTTCAACAGGATCCTCGACACACTGTTGAGAGTTTGATCAAAGGATCTGGATCTTGGTTAAGCCATGCAAGTGATAGAACTGGAAGATTACAAACAGATTTGCAGTTGGAGTGTGCTACTACAATTAGTTTCATTGACCTTGGTGAGCATTTAATTTTTATTGAGATGGGGAAATTGTAGATGACTTCTATTTAAATATTATAATTATATTGAAGACGAGCATATTAGAAATTTAAAATAAGTTATTTTAATCCTTAAACTTTTAAGTGTTCAAATAATGAGTAAAAATTTTATATATTATATTTATGATGATATTTTTTGTATGTTAATCTTAGGAAGTAAAGTTAAATTTTCAGTTTTATTGTGACTTCTGAGGTGTTTATGCTGAAGATATTTTTTTCCAATACAGTAAGAGAAACTTACTTTGCACAGGAAATTCTGGTAGTGTTATGATTAGCATAGATGTTGGACGATCCTCTTGGCCATCAAACCAACCTTTAGTGACATTATTGCCGACAGTTGCTTTGATGACCCCTGCTGAGTGGCGAGCTGGAAAGAATGCATTAGCGGTTAGAATGTTTAAGCAAGGTAATATTTGAATTTTCATATCATTGGCTTTTTCCTAATAATTGCTCTCCCATCAACACTGCTCTTTTTTTTTTCTGAAAAATTTCCCAAACCATAATTTTGGCCAAACCTGTATTACCTGTCTTAACACACCTGGGATGCATATAACATTGGTGTTTGAATATGTATATATGTTTATGAGAGAAAAAGAAAGATCTTACCTATTTTAGATGTTACACTCCAACCCTTTTATGCAGTACGAACTATCAAGGGTCATTTATCCTTAATTCTATTAGAAGAGTTGAATTGTGCAACTTCAGATGGATGGATTCTTTATTACCAAGTACTGTACAATGAGAGCTTCCTCAGCCTGAACTTCAAACTCCTTTCGAAAGGTAGTTTGCTTTTTTGTCTACAGTGAAACTAGAGGTAGACACCAGTATTGTCTCCTCTAGAAGACACTTCAGTCTCTCGTCAGTTCTAGTAAGGACTCCAGTATCGTCTGCTCTAGAAAACAATTCAATCTCATCAGCTCCAGAAAGCACTCCAGTATCATCAGCCATAGACTACACCTTAGTATTTTTTGCTCTAGAGCTCACTTCAGTCTAAGCATCTCAAGAAGGCACTTCATTCAATGTTATACAAGAAAGCACTTCAGTGTATTGAAGGTATTTCAGCATTATCTGCTGTAGACTGCACTTCAGTCACATCGCCTCTGGACTGCACTTCAGATCATTGCTTATAGACTTCAATTCAATCTTGTCTATTCTACCAAACTTCTTTCTCTAAAAACCACCATATCTCAAGCATTGGCCATCTCAGTAGGATCTTGGAATCTCAGTACAAACTTTCCACAACATACGAACGAGTTAGGTTCCAGAAGTCCGTTTATTAGTAGAGTTGTGCGTAGGTAAAAAAATAGTACTGTACACTACATACATATGCACAAATGTACAGTGCGTAGGCTAAAGACACTTAACTACTGCATAAAGCAAAGTATACAGTATTAATGAATTTTATTATGTTCATAAAATTATATTTTGTAAGTATAGCACAGTATATATGTTGGTTAAGCAGCAGAGAGGACCGCAATTATTACACAAGTTTCCAGGGCCCTTTTTTCAGATATCCTTGTTGAAGAGAGTGATAGAGAGCTTCTTCTCCCAAAGAGCTAATAGCCCTCTTCAGATATGTCTTCAAAAATGAAGTACCTTTTGCCTTGGAATATGAACTGAAGACACTTCTCAAGTAAAGTGTCTTCATTAAAGATTGTTTTATACTTGGTCTGCCACACTCATGCTTCACCAACATATGAAACATCCAGAGATTTCTTCACTAACATTTGATTTTTATCAAACTTAGGAAAAGCACCAAGGCATAACAAGTACAGAACGAACTTTGCTGGACACTTTTCAGGAATAAGATGTTTGGAGCTCTCTGGAAATGGAAATTCCTGGTCTTTGTGTTTGAAAAAAGTATCAGTCTATCACTCTCTTCAATGGGGATATCTGGAACAATGGATCCTGGAACCTTGTGTAATAATTACAGTCCTTTCTGATGGTTCTTAAGTACTACATGACACAAAGTATGCAGTACAGTATTGATAAATTTTAATACAGTGATAATAATGTAATAATACAGTATTACATGGGTAGATTTTTGTTTGTATCTGTGACTGTCCGTAACTCAGTTGTTCGTAAGTAGGGGAGCTTCTGTGATAAGAAAGAAAATGTAATTGAAAACAAGAGCACTCTAAAGAAGAGGAAAAACTATATTAATGATGTTACACTTGCTGCACCCTGCATTCAGCAAGTCATATCTAAGTGGTCATTATTTTGTTTGCGATCTTGTATTGAGGATAATGTGTCAGAAGTCACTAGAGAGAAGATTCTTCTAGAGAGGAAAAGTGATATTTTCTCAGTCACCATACTTCCCATCAGGTTTCTCTCTCGTTCTTTTGTGTTGGCTTAGCAAATTCGAAAATTGAGCTGTTTTCATAATAGAGCTGTACTAGTGTTTCATTCCATCCATTCACTTTTGTGATCCATTTTACAGATTCTGTGAGCTTAATTTCAGAAAGAGGTTTAGATAAACCTGTTCACTTGTATATTTTAAATTTCATTAACATTTATTATTGTGCAGTAGATATAATAATCATTATGTTCTTTTCTTTATTTTAGTAAGCAGCATGTACAGTTTGCTTATAATGTACAATTTAAAGTACATTACTGTATGTGCGTGGTTGGGGAGGGTCACATGCTAAATATTGACACATATATAAAAGGGTCCTGACTTTCACCTAAATTTTGCCTTACGTGGATAGTGATGGAACCATTTATTTGTTTAAGCTGTGGGATGACTGTGTGTGTATGAGACCATAAAAACACGACTAATAACGATACCTTATTTCCCATAGCATTCAGTATTTCAGGGGTATAATAGGGACTGGCCATCCAACATCTAAGTATTTTGATTACAAACCACTATAAAATGAGAAGTTATACTTAAACTTGTGTACATATATTAAAAGTAGCAATAAATGAAAATTAAATAACGTAGTAATATTATTAAAGAAAAAATGTAGCATAATGTACCTGACAACAGCAAGGAATCCGACATGATTGGGGGGAGGAGGTAGCTAAGCAGTGGAGAAGGATGGATACTGGTTTTATTTAGCAACAAAAAATTCTTAAAATTCAGGCTATTTTCACTGCAATAATAATAATAATAATAATGATGATGTTAATAATGATAATAATAATAATTTTAATAATAATGATGATGATGATTATACAGATGCTTCCCAGCTTACAAACACCCGGAGATACAAATGTGAAGAGTACAGTACTAATACTATTTTTATGCAGCAAGTTATGGATGGTTCCAGCGTTTCAAGACACGTGCAAAGTTGCATCATGTGTTTTTAGGATAAAAAACTAATTAATTACATTTTTTAACACAACTTTATTATGTTACGTACATGTTGTTGGAAAGTTGGGTAGACATATACTGTACATCCAGTACAGTACTGTATTTACAAAATTTCAACTTACTGACAGTTCAGGATACAAATGGCCATTCAGAACATAACTCGTTCTTAAGTTGGGGAGCGTCTGTATCAATATTAATTGTAATAATAATAAATACCGAGAGAGAGAGAGAGAACTCAGGCTCCTACCAATGGTTTCATACTTTACATACTGCACACACTGTGAGAAGAGGCAGGGGTAGATACTGATTGATGTGTTTTGTTGTATAGGTGGAGTGTTAGTGAGTTAGGTATTATTATTATTATTGATATTTATGTAATTATTATTATTATTATTATTGAACACATAGAAAACATTAGCCTAAGCAGGGCGACGAATAATGGGGACACCATATATATAGATATTTCTGTATTTATTATATTTGTTGTATAATCTTTGATACAGCTGTACAGAAATAATTTGCCTGATGGGTGATGTCAATGTGTGTGGCTGGGCTTAAAATAATAGTTAGAGGAAAATGAGAAACTACATCATTTAAATAAATGCAAAGCACATACTATGCACAAAAGTTTTAATGTCTTTAAGCTTCAAAATAATTCAACATTATTTTATATATTTTATTATTTAGTTTTATATAAATTTGCACTTTTATTGCTATTATGTGATATGCTATTTTATAGGGTTTTAGTACTTTATTTACAGAAAGTGCCTTAATGTCAAAATGACATAAGTCTAAGCAACATAAGGCAAGATGTCATTACTGTATATATAATAATACTCCACATAGCCATAATCCCACCAGTAAACATGTAGCTGAGTCCAAGCAAAATCTTTACTTTTTGCAGGAGGAAAATATTATTGGGGAATGTCCAATCCCCTCGTCCGGCCCTATTTTGTCAATGTTTACAACACGTAGGGGAATGCAAAAGCTATGATCTTGTTCCTTGCATGAGGAAAAGGAAAGAAAAAAATTTAGAGTAAGAAAGGGAAAGATATTGAACTATGGGAGGCAGAGATTAATTGCTTTTAGGTAATGTTATGTACGATGGCTTCTAAAAAGTATCCAACCTTAAGCTGGAAAAAAGAAGATTATGTACTGTACACCCAGTTCTTGGAATAACGCGAAGATAGGTTCTCAGAAGTGACGTGTATTGTAAAAATCGCGCAATGTAACAAGTCATTATCCATAACAAGCAATGATAATGGGCATAGATACTTTTCACTTAAAGGGCGACTGAATCAGATGAGCTCACCACAACACCTCGTACTACTCTCCAACACTCGCTTCCATCCCTAGTGATGAAGTTATCGTATAGAAACGCTGGTTATCAAAGTCAAATTTATGTAAAATGCAACACAATGATAGAATGTCAAAACATTGTCATTTATGACATTATTTTACTACAAATACTTACATAAAAGGCCAATCTTTTGCTGTTTATAGTTTAGATAGAGCTCTTTCTTTTTACATCTGGCACCAGCACATGTTAAAGTTGCCAGAAATGAGTAAAACAGAAATCGTTCTCTTCACCACCTCCCCCACTCCCAACCCAGGGTGTACCCTTAAAGGGTGACTGAATCAGATGAGCTCGCCACAACACCTCATACACTCTTCCAAAACTTGCTACCATCCCTAGTGACGAACTTATCGTATAGAAACTCTGATTATCTAAGTCAAATTGATGTAAAATGCAACACAATGAAAGGATATCAAAACAACGTCACTTATGACATTATTTTACTATGAATACTTACATAAAAGGGCAATTTTTTTGCATTATCATTTATGACATTATTTTACTACGAATTCTTACATAAAAGGGCATTTTTTTGCTGTTTATAGTTTAGATAGAGCTCTTTCTTTTTACATTTGGCACCAGCACACGTTAAAGTTGCCAGAAATAAGTTAAACAGAAAATCGTTCTCTTCACCCCCTCCCCCCCAACCCAGGGTGTACCCTTAAAGGGCGACTTAATCAGATGAGGTCACCACAACACCTCATACACTCTTCCAACACTTGCTTTTATCCCTAGTGATGAAGTTATCGTATAGAAATGCTAATTATCTAAGTCAAATTGATGTAAAATGCAATACAGTGTTGCCTCACTTATCGCGGTAGTTCGGTTCCGGGACCTGGCGCGAACCCGGAAATCCGTGGAGTAGGATCAGCCTATATGTACATAGATATTTTAATGTATTTTTACGTTTACACTGTATAAACCCTCCCTGTACTGTGAAAAAAACACCCTTTACATTATAAATAACAGCAAGCAACGTAATTTTTTTATGAAAGTGATAGGAAAACTTACCATGAATGAGGTGATGATGACTTGACATACATAGGTACAGTATTTTACAATAATATTTACATTTACGTAATATAGCGGCCGACATCCACAAACGTTTTTCCTTTTTTCAACATATCTAAGAGTTTCACTTTATCTACAATGGTTAACATTTTCCTTTGCCGCTTAGGCTCACTACAAGAAGCCTTAGAAGATGAAGGATGCTTGGGAGGCATTGCAAAGGTTAAAATATGCGAGTAAAAAAATCACAAGCAAAACATATTAATAATAATAAGCACAACATGAACGGCGCACATGAGTTAGGCGAGACAATGGAAGATGGTGGAAGCCTTTGTCCGAAACGCTGATAGCAGTATCGTATTTTACATGTTGCAATACTGTTAGTATTTATGTTTTTTACTATTTTTTACTGTTATATTATTCTTAGGCTAAGAAATGCGTTTTTTTTTATCAATAAAATCATGAAACTACTGGAAATATAAATATATATGCTAGCTCATGTAGCTTCGACCCCAATACATTGTACGCTATCGAACACAAGCAAAACGTGAGTTAGACTGAATGAGTCTTTGTCCAAAACGCTGATAGCGGTATCGTATTTTACATGTTGCAATACTGTTAGTATTTATGTTTTTTACTATTTTTTTACTGTTTTATTATTCTTAGGCTAATAAATAAATTTTTTTTATCAATAAAATCATGAAACTACTGGAAATATAAATATATATGCTAGCTCACGTAGCTGCGACCCCAATACATTGTACGCTATCGAACACTATTTCGTATGATGCAATACTGTGAGTTATACTGTACGTACGTATATCATTCAGTTATTAGTACAATGTATATTAATTTAAAATTCATCTACTTATTTGATGATTGTACAAAATCTATTGTATTTATTCATTGTAATTTGGACCAAATATTCCTTTTGTAAAGATTATACTGTACTTTTCAAAAGAGGTGGTCAATAAACCTATCTATCTATCTATCTACATTTATGTTTTTTACTATTTTTTACTGTTTTATTATTTGTAGGCTGGGAAATAATTTTATTTTATCAATTAGATAATGAAATATGTTTTTTTTTCAATAAAAAAAAATGAAAATACTGAGAATTTTTTTTTCTAATATTTTTGCATATACTGTACCCATGAAATAAAATAATTTATCAAAAAAAAAAAAGCGATAGAGTGAGAAAGCGAACCAAGAAGCACGAATAACTGGGGTAACACTGTACAACGAAAGGATATCAAAACATCATCATTTATGACATTATTTTACTATGAATACTTACATAAAATGGCATTTTTTTTTGCTGTTTATAGTTTAGATAGAGCCCTTTCCTTTTACACCTGGCACCAGCACACGTTAAAGTTTCCAGAAATTAGTAAAACAGAAAATCTTCCTTTTCACCCCCTTCCCCCTCCCAACCCAGAGTGTCCCCCTATCTCCCATGTAAACGTATGCACATGGCAGCAAGGTGGGAAAGTGCCTCCGAGGCAGTTGCTTATGTGCTAAAATGAAATTTTTTTCCCCCGAATTTTTTGCGCGGGCGTTATTCGTGTATTTCGCATTTTTTTACGATTATTTTTATGGGGCGTTATTCCAATTTCGTGTATTTTAAAAACGCATAAAAAGCGAGCTGAGTGTACTTGGAATGGCTCTTAACAACTTTGCTTGGAGTATAGGACCTGCTGGATACTGCCAACAGCAATCAAAACTTCCTGAGTACTATGATAACTTTAGATTAGATTTGGGTTCTCAGGTACAACCAGGAAAACTAAGCTCAGTTATCACAGTGGAAGCTTCTGATGTTGCTAAGGCCAAAATAAGCTTGTCAGGTGCAGAACGAAATCAGTTGTATTGAATCACAATTTCACACCAGCAGGACTGACAGTTACAAAGCAGTTCTGTCAGAAAGTTATTTGACATATTTATGATGCAGTTCGGCACAAATGACCAGATCTGTTGGCCTTTCAAATCTGGCAGCTACTTCATGACAAATTTTCAGTTCATAATTAGAGCAGATCCTAGGTTACACGGCAAAGAAAGGCATTTTGATTATTTGCCAGGCTTCCTACACTCCAGACATGGCTCTTTTTGACCTTTGGTTTTCCTCATTGAAAACCGATAGGCCATCATGCAGAATGTGACAGCAGAGCTAAGAGCCAGTTTGGAAGAAGCATTCCTAACATGCTTTAATCAGTGGAATAATTGCTGGGCTATATATGAGGAAGCTCAAAAGGCCTGCTTCGAAGAGGATTAGCAACTGAAGAGTATCAAGTTCAGTAGTTTTTTCCTAGCCTAAGGTCGGATATTTTTAGACAGCCTTAATATTTCCCAGTTTTATTTTGTTTATTTCTAACTAGACAGCATATCCTACTTAGCTCAGCAGGGTGGTCATAACTGTGCCAAAGCCTGATGACATACCCTGCTGAGCTCAGCAGTTTCCACATCTATAGAAAGGATTTGAGGTAGTAAGGCCCCAATATAATTGGCCTATCCTTGCTTGCTTTACCATTTTCCTTGGCAAGAAGCAAGTCATGGAGGATGGTGTTTTCCCCCTATTTCGTAATCCTTTTATTTGCTCATATGGCATGCAGGGAATAAAAATGTGGTATACTTTCTCTCCTGCCATTAAGGATGATCACATCGATACATTTGATACTTTTTCATCTTAATTATATTATAAAACTGTGTAGTCATAGATCTTTATGGACTAAGCTGTACACATAGTATAGATTTTTTTTTTATTCTTGAATATGTTGTTGTTGTTTCTTAAGATGCCAGGCCAAACAGCCCAGAGTTCCTAAAGAAGTTCACAGCTAATCCCAGTCTTTCCCACAGAGCTCTCAGGGAGTGTATGCTATGTTGCTGCTGCATGTAATTGTACTGTGCAGTCGTCCATAATGTGTGTATTTGTATGAGGTGTTATATTACATCCTAGACAGGTATCATTGAGAGTCACCCAACCTCTTTTAATAGCTCAGAAGGGCTATTTCCCAGTTACATCACTGGGAAAGGAGAATTCATAATGATGGATGTTGGGAGGCATTGTATGCGGTTGTGTATTGTTGAGCGACTTGATGGAATGGCAAGTAATTTGGGAACTGATATGCTTATGGAAACTGGCCTGGGGTGGGCAGGGAGGAATAGATGACAGAATTCGTACGTGATATATGACAGGTATTGTTATAATGTTCCTTGGTATGTGTATGTATTCTGCCATGAAGTGCAGTGGGTGGAGTTGGTTTGTAGAGGCTGCAGCAAGAATTTGTGTAACTCATGATAAGGTGGTCTTTGACTCGAAGGACTTTGGTTTCTTGATGTTAGTTATAATATAGGTGTAGTAGTTATGCAGCCTGTGATTATTTATAAGGCTTTGCTCTGTAAAATCTCAAGGGTGTTGTGGTGTGCATTAGTGAGGTTAAAAACCCTAGCAGGGCTTACTTATTCCATCATGTAGCATCTATATTATGTGCATACTGTGGCGGTCTCTTTATTGTGTCTGAATGTCACTGGGCAAGTACAGTACATCACTTTTCAACACAGCGCAAACAACAACACAATTTTTCCCACACCAAGAAATGATTCTTTGGGGGTAATTTTTTGAAGACTCCTCCTAGCCAGAGAGAGAGCAACACAGGACCCAACTACAAACACGTGACCAGTATACTACAAACCCCTTCTTCAAGCCAACACATCAGAGGTGCAAATCATGTTCACACTGGACCCATTTCAATTGTACAATGGTAGATGACATGAAATGCTACAAAACTCTTGGACCTGTTCATGATGCTCTCTACACCCTTCATCACACACATTCACCACTAATTTCACACCCCATACCCCCAGTCTGCCCATCATTTGTACACCATCAAGATCCCCAGCTCACATTTCCTCATTTAAACCATCATTACGACTTTTCCTACCTCCTCTTACCTACCTACACCACCAGTTGCACCTTCAACCCATGAATATATGCCTTACCTTTTCTCTTCATATTTCAGTGGACTTTAATTCAGAAGCAGCTAAGGAAAAATGGGACAGAGTACGGATAATATGCACGCAGCCATTCCGTAAGGATGCTCAATTTGGGCTTTCTCTACTTCGGTTACATACAAATGCGGAGGTAAAGTTTTTAATATATCTTTTTGTTTTTTTGTAACTAGCACGGATTGGCGACCTCTGCTGCAAGCAAAGGCCTGTAATGGCATTTTATATATTATTTCTTGTTTCTTGTATATAATTGATAATAATATATTGCATTGTGAAATTTATCATAATTCCAATTTGAATGAAAAGTGACCTAATACTTTATATAAACTTTGCTAAATATAACTCTATGGATATTTTTTCTTAATCTGATTATGTATGAATATTTTCTCAGTTATCTCCTTTAAGGGACACTCTGACTAAAGCTGTACAAGATCCAGTTATTAATATGACCCAATGCAAATTCCAAAAAAGAGGAACTTGTTTCTAGAATGAACTTACCCGCTGTTAAGAAGAAGACAATGTCTCAAAGGTGAGGTGTTTTGAGATATTTTTTTCTATTGACAATCATTGAATAGCCTCTTTAATCCAAGCTGCTAGAATTGCTGTATCGTTTTGCTAAAAATTGTACCCAAAGTTGATGTAATTCTGTTCATATTCGTTCTAAACTATGTTTAATGTATAGATTAGGTATGCTGTATGGCATCTTAATTTAAAATTTTAGTTAGGACAACATGTCATTTGATATATAAAATTTATCAGTGGTCTTGAAGTGCTGCCAGTGCCTCTTCTTGAATTACTCACATATATATGTGTAGTTTTAAGCTTTTTAGTACAGTATATTAATAGTTACTACAGCATTATGTTTCATGAAATTCGGCTGCACTTTTCATAATGCCATCATTAGGTGAAATACCTTTCTCTATTTTGTGCCTTATTTACCTATATAAAGGTAATGTCAAATCTCTTTTAAGTGTTTCAGGTAGATATTGTTATTCCCCTTTTTCCTCAGTGCTACTTACATCGTATGTAGGTGGCATCTTTTCTGATATAATCTATAAATTCTCCACAGCCTCTATGTATTAGTTACACCTATTCGTTTGTTATACAAATCTTGGAAGGAGAGAACTCTGATTAAAATAATAATTAGTAATTATAATGAGCTGTCTTTCCGTCCCAAGGAGCTGAAAATTTCCTGTCTGCCCTTCCTATTTTCCATGTTGGTAAAGTTTTTGATGGGCACCCTTCTTCCCCCTCTTGCCATTTATTGTCTTACTAAATAGAATGAGGGGCCTCTGTTACTTAGTATCAGATGATGAGCTAGGGGCAGAAAAGTTTCCCTTAAGTCTACATTTGTCTAGCCTCACACCTGTAGAGCGTTTAAAAAGTATCACTGGCGTGAATATGTGGCTGAAGCTACAAGTATTGGTTATTGTCTTTTTTTTTTGAGAGTGATTTAAATCTATATTGCAATAGATACTCTCCCGTAGAGAGACTTGATGAGCTGCTGGAAATTCAGTTAAATATGTTTTTTGGTCTCTGATTGACTTGTTTAGGATACATTGATAGTAAAGAGTGTAACAGAGTGTTACCCATTATGTGACTGTTTTATATAGGATGCGGAGAAATGACATCAAACAAACTTGAAATAAGTGATATATAACTGTTGGCCCTTCTCTTTAAATCTGGATTCTCTTTCTCTTTGCAATAAGGTATCATCACTTTCTCTTTTCTATTGCTACTATTTCCATTGCTGCTCCGATGAGTTTGCTAGTTGCATCCCTATTTCACTGCTGAGGCC
The DNA here is from genome assembly GCA_037179515.1 of Halocaridina rubra. Taxonomy (NCBI): domain Eukaryota; kingdom Metazoa; phylum Arthropoda; class Malacostraca; order Decapoda; family Atyidae; genus Halocaridina; species Halocaridina rubra. The sequence continues at coordinate 120,189 of JAXCGZ010002024.1, read as the reverse complement.
ACATAACACTCTCCAGTGAAGCGGCCTCATCTCACAGGTACTGTGTGGAGATTTTTAGCTCGTGAATTGGTTGGTGCAGCGACTGCTTCCTCCCATCCACCTCCAGGCTCTGGAACTTTCTTCCTCCTGTCTTTCCTAATTCTTATAACCTATCTTCCTTCAAAAAGCAGATCTATCATTATCTCAGGGCCTAATCCTGCCATATTCTAGGTCCTCAACACTTTGACTATTCTTTCCTATTGTGTATCATTCCCTTATTTCTGCTTTTTCCTTACCCTTCTACTTTTTCCTCGTCTTAAAGTTTTCTTGGTGCCCAGGCCTGAAAAAGGCCAGATTCAAAGTTAATTTATACTTCATCAGGAACCATTTGGTTATAATATTACGTGGGTGTCTTGAATTACTAGAGGGGATAATCCTATTTTAATGAATTGTGAAGCAGATTCAGATTTTAACTGCCCACCTCTTGGGTACATCACATCAAAGACCTCTGCCCTTGTTTTATTTTCTGACTAAATCACCTGCAGCTATCAGTCTCAGGATAATATTAGCCCTTATTAGTGTTTGCAGCAATCAGATCTAATTCATGGACTTATATTGTTCTCAAAAAGCTTTTCCCAGGTGAAACACTAATTTATAACCTTATTGTGAGATATAATTCTCTGTGTAAATATTTTTCCACCTTTAAATAGTATGGTCTCCTATGTGGAAAATTATGTATGGAGGTTATTTCCATTTAATATCAATAGAATATGGTGCCACCCAAATCTTTCACGCTAGCAAACTTCACTTCTTATTTTATCAAGCTATTTTGCCCAGACATTGAGAAGGAAAACCTGGCATTCAGATGTAATTATTATACTTATGCATAAATGAATGATTTATATATGTGTTATAATTAAATTATAGCACATATACAGTATAAGCATGTTTGGCATGATAATTAGATATTAAAAAATATATTGTCTTAGGGAGAAAACCACTTGCAGTCCTAAAACCTGACTCACATGCAAGGTACCATATTGGGCATGGTTTACCCTGAAGCATTCTCCACAAGGGGAACCTTTCATAACAGAAACTTAAAACAGGCATGCTGCTCCCACTGCGACATTCTTTTTATCTGGGTGACTGTTCTCATATCCAAGACTTAAGTATTAGTGTCAAGGGACAAGAGAGCACAAGGAAGAGAGAGGACAAAACGTATCAAGACCCTGCAGCACTTGGACTTACCCTGAAGAATGAGGGCTTAAATTCTTGTAAAGAAATTGAACGACTTTTATGGGAAGTTTGTTTTAGAAAGGAAGTAAATTCAGATGAGTTTGATATCCTTTCCTAGACGTCTAGAATCCCCCTACACCCTTCTTTAGGCTCTTTGTTCGTAATACCCTTACAGGATGTATTGAAGCAAACTGAAAAGTGCACTTTGAGGAAGGGGAAGCGTATTTTTGTCTCCATTCTGACCATCTACATCCGTCCTCCTTCCGCTTATATATTTCAAAATTTTAGTCTTAGAAATATAAAGGCGATAGCTGGCTTGTGTCTGTGATGAAAGGAACAGCAGATTTCTCTAAACTGTCTGTGAACTTTTGCCTAGAACTTTATCCTCCTTCAAGCCTTTGAAATAGATCGATCACCAACATAAGTGTGTGGCTGGAACTATTAGTTTCCTCTCTTTTGAATGTAGTTTAATTCCAGATGGGCTTGGTTTTCAACAGAGAGAGTGTCTCTAGACAAGCTGCATGGTAGCTCAGAAGAGTATTCTTTTCATTCCTGAAAGCATGTTTATTAATATATGATTTCCATTGTCAGAAATATTGTACATGAATGTGTGGTGTAGAAACATAAGTTTTAACTGAAATTAATTTAATATTGCTGTGAGAAACTTGAGTTTCTCTGATAGGACTACAAAATAATCAACAGGCATACAAATATTTACTAGTATTGAATGTATGCATTTTTATGATTTTGTTTTTATGAGTTATAAATGGTAAACATTGAAAAGGGATTTTGCTTAAAATCTTTCAATATTGTTCAGGGACAGTGGAATGAGTTTTCTTTAGGAAGTGGAAAGACTCGAATGCTCTATTATTAATAGTGCAGACGCATATTTCAGATGTTAATATGAAAAACATCATATGGTGTTTGTGAATATAGTGATTAAAGCAGTTCCTTAGCTCTTTGAGAATTGTTGCTTCTTTGATACCTGGTGTATACTGGTGTACTTTTTTTTTTTTAATGATTGACACCAGGACGGGCCAAAGAAAATAAATACCCTCATCGGGCCTGGGCACAAAGAAGACATAGAGAGAAACATAGATGAGGAGTATTGTGACTTGTCAGTTGTGAAGGGATAATGAGACATGTGTATCGAATATCCAAGAATATTCGGTGTTGATGTAGGTACAAAAAGAGGAACCGTAACTGAAGAAAGACTTTACATCGAACTGTCCTGGACAGTCTTATTTAAGTTGTATGTGATGCTCTCGCATATGTGTTGCTGCATCGAGCAGAAGCTAGGAAAGTAACAATGCCTGTAATAATAAGTACTCTGACACTAAGTCTGCATCATAATGTACCCAAAGTTGCTATGTGTTTGTGTTTTTTTCTAAAATAAATTGAGGGAAGGGGAGACTACTTCCGTATCGATTTTCATTGCCCACTGCAGTAGACGTGGAGCTCAGAGGTAGTATTCTTTGTCCAAAATCTTCAGAAGTGAGATTGTATGATATGAAGTAATGCATTCACTAGCACTTGTTGAAACGATTACATCTGTAGGTTACAGAACTCCATATCGGATCCTGGGTAAGTCGTTGGTGAAGACGTTCGGTAGATATATACACCTTTGCAATCCTGTGAGTCCAAAAATGGCTGTCTCTTACTAAAGGAATGTTGTAGTTCCCTTTATCTTTGGCTTTGCTGGTCCCTTATTACCAAAATATAACTATAGCTCCTTCACTTGATATATACTTTAACCCCAGCTGTAAAAGATAGTCACTTCAATCTACCGTTTTAGATAATGTGATGCTTGTATTAATTAGTGTTAAATACTGCAACTAAGCAATTGAGCATTATAGGTTCATATTGGATAGAATCATCTCAACACAGTAACCACCCCAACATCACCAGATAATTTTATCATGTATCTTTTCAGCCTTGGATGGTTGGAGAAAAAAGTGTTATATGCTGGGGACGAAAATACTGCGGTCCTCCCTCCAATCCCTTGACATCCCCTGTATCTCGTGCTGCTCGACTAGTGGTTATGGCAGATAAACCAATAAGTATGTAAAATTATTCAACTACAAATATTACTCTTTTGTTGTTCATTCAGAGAGCCTCTCCTTAAATAGATATGGTTTCCAGAATTTTTGAAATAATTGTAGTGCTTGGATTATATTCAAGAATACCATCATGTTTTTTCTTTTCGGGTTTGCTTTTACACTACTAGTTGAAAGAATTCATAATCTCTTTTGGAAGCTTCATCAAGTATTTTTTTAAATTACCTAATTGCTAATGTACATTATTGAACTTTTGGCATAACAAAACTGTATTTATAGAGGCATTTGTATAAAGTCTGTGAAGAGTATTATTATTTTTCATAGGTAAATCGGAAGCAGAGTCTCATAAATCTAATCTTGAATGTGAGTGCCTTGATTTTCTAATTTCCCTCAATCTTACCGTCACAAATATTAATACAATGAAAGTATCAGGTAAGTTACTATTTACCATATGATTTTTTTCTGCTTCAGTAGTGATAAGTTGCTAATGACTATTCAGTTACTTATTGATGTTAAAATTTACTTCCTATTCTGTCTTGCCCTTTTGAATATCTAATGAAGATTTTTGAACATGAGTAGTTTAAATATGATTGTGCGGTAAAAAAGAAAACATGACACCATAAAAAGAGAGATTAAACTAATAGTTTCAGCCATACCTTTACAGTGATGATTTATTTCAGTCTTTACTGGCTATGCGGACTAAACTCCAGTTCACGAAGAGTTCAGAAGAAATACGCCCCTTTTTCCCTCACTTGTTGCTAAGCTATCTCCCTTTATTCGTTCTCTTGAGACTAATACTAAAATTCCAAGAAGGAATTAGGGGGAAGCACGATCTAAGGAGGGTGGAAGGGGTCTTGCAGACCTTTGGGAAGTAATTACCACCAATTACAGTATATGCTTGTGTGTCTCCTCTTCTTTTTCAAGTACCAGGGCAGGGTTATCCCCTTAGCGGTACTATAGTGACCTGTATCATTCACAAAGCCAAATGCATTTCAGTGAATAATGCACAGAGGCTGTGGAGGAATCCCGTTTACTGAAAGGGACTTGATAAGAGTTTCAAGCAAACATGAAATAACATTGAGATAAAGTTAAAAGGAAGAAGTCTCATGTGAAGACTTAAGAGTAAATGTCTATCCTAGGCATAGATCTTGGATTAAATGGCTATGCAAACGAGAAGTAATAATGAGGAACATGATAAAAAATGCTCTCCTTTGAAATTTTTAATATAAATTAACACCACACTTTAATGAGTATATAAGATACATATCCTGAAGATATATACAATAAATTTAATGAAGATAGAGTGAAAATTGTTCTCAAGTCAAGGAAATACTGACTTCTATCAGATTCTGTGTAATCATTAAATTCGTTACTCTTTCATGATTCCACAATGCAAGCATTTACAATTTCATGAATATCCTTTTGATAGTGATGCACAAAAACCTTCTGAGAAGATCATCCAGTGGCACTGCAGATGCCCTTATATCAACAATAGAGTTGACTGCAACTTATGTCATAGGAGCAGACTTTATATTTTGGATGGAATGACTGTATGGGAGAGCGTAGGAGTTTAATTCTTTAATTTTCTTCTTGAGTCGGTTAGAAAAAGTCAAAACCTGTCTTGTAATGATATATGTTAAGGTAGGTGTTAAGGACATTTATAGCAGCGCTCACAGCCCTGGATTGGTTTTTTGATGATTAGTTCCTTTTAAGTATGGGAGATTCATTCTTTGCCAAGAAGGCTGCATTTATCTGAATTGACAGGTGCAAACTGCTTAATGAAGCTGTCCCTTTTCTTAAGGCCACTAATTTATTGATTCTGCAGATTGAAGCAGAGGAGTTGATGAACATGTCTTTTTCCAGAATGATAAAGTTATAAGCCTCAGAGGTGAAGGGCATTGCTCCCAAAATTTCATGTGCTTTAATAAAATGGGAAATGTTTAGAAGACATTGTCTGAGAAAGACCTTCATGGACTCTACAAACACTGTAGCAGAGACCTCTATGTTGAAGTATTAGTATAGGTTTGTCTGCTTCATGAGTACTAGTCATTGGTGTTGAGAGGTTCTTTGATTAGAATAGCAATTCTTAAGAAATTCAAGACTAGCCCAACAGTGATCCTAACTCTAATTCTTCTCCTGAATGAAGGTTTCAAAGGTTGATCAGGCAGTGTCGTATTGTTCTTGCTGTGTTCAAGAGAATGGATAATACCTTCATTGGAAAAGAGGGAATAAACACACTTGAATGTCTGTTTTCATAATATTGTCTTTCCTAGCTCCAGCAGTTAGCTGAGATGTTTCTTTCTTTCCTTATACTTAGGGTGGTCCAGTTGGTAGCACCATCGCAGACTGATGATGTGTTCTAGGTTTGAATCCCAGGCAGTGGTAGAAATATATTTCACGTTTTCACATATAATAATGTGTTTGATCATTGTAGGTGGCTATATAGCATGGATTTAATTAAATATGACAATAATTTATGAGTACGGTTTGGGAAAGAGAAATAAACATAAACATTCGGTAATGTGTGCTCATTTTCTGGCTCTAGCAGTTAGCTTAGAGATTTTTATCTTCTCTTATTCCTTATGTATTACAATTGGTAGCACCTTACTACTCATGATGTTTCCAAAGATTGAATTCCAACAAGGGGTGAAAATGATTTGTTTTCACATATAATGATGTGTTTACTTGATATATATATATATATATATATATATATATATATATATATATATATATATATATATATATATATATATATATATATATATATATACATACACACATACAGTGTTGCCTCACTTATCGCGGTAGTTCGGTTCCGGGACCCGGTGCGAACCCGGAAATCCGTGGTGTAGAGATCAGCCTATATGTACATAGATATTTTAATGTATTTTTACGTTTACACTGTATAAACCCTCCCTGTACTTTTAAAAAAACACCCTTTACATTATAAATAACAGCAAGCAAAGTAATTTTTTTATGAAAGTGATAGGAAAACTTACCATGAATGAGGTGATGATGACTTGACATTAATAGGCTCCATATTTTACAATAATTTTTAAGTTTACGTAAAATAGCGGCCGACATCCACAAACTTTTTTCCTTTTTTCAACATATCTAAGAGTTTCACTTTATCTACAATGGTTAACATTTTCCTTTGCCGCTTAGGCTCACTACAAGAAGCCTTAGAAGATGAAGGATGCTTGGGAGGCATTGCAAAGGTTAAAATATGCGAGTAAAAAAATCACAAGCAAAACATATTAATAATAATAAGCACAACATGAATGGCGCACACGAGTAAGGCGAGACAGTGGAAGATGGTGGAAGCCTCTGTCCGAAACGCTGATAGCGGTATCGTATTTTACATGTTGCAATACTGTTAGTATTTATGTTTTTTACTATTTTTTACTGTTTTATTATTCTTAGGCTAAGAAATACGTTCTATTTTATCAATAAAATCATGAAATTACTGGAAATAGAAATATATATACTAGCTCACGTAGCTGCGACCCCAATACATTGTATGCTATCGGACACAAGCAAAACGTGAGTTAGACTGAATGAGTCTTTGTCCAAAACGCTGATAGCGGTATCGTATATTATATGTTGCAATACTGTTAGTATTTATGTTTTTTACACCAATGTAAATTTAAAATAAATTAGTTTTTTATTATTTTATTATTGCAAAATAATAATAATTTCTGTATTTGTGTTTAACCTTAAAAAAGGCTTTTATTTCATCGTGTCATAGCAAACCACATTCATAAATATAGCATCCGCAATGTACGGTAAACATCACCAAATTGTATTCGGTTTACCCTAGACAAGAAAATTCCTAAGAATAACCATTGTACAAAAATGGAAATAGATGTTTGTTTGTTTAGTGCAAGTCTAAGCGTCATGCTATAACGTTGGACGATAAACTGGCTATGATCGGATATTATTAAGAATATTGAAAAAAAGCATTAAGAACAAACAGCAAAGTTATTTTTAATATAATATTGTCAGGGAAATAGTGTGTGAGGGTGCATCAGCTGATACAGAAGTAGCAAAACGTTTGCCGATAGAGGTTCATTCTCCCGCATCCTACTCCTCTTCTACCGCTTAATGCAATGGGATATTATGAAGAAAATTGAAAAAAAGTATTAAGAACAAACAGCAAACATATTTTTAATATAATATCATCAGGGAAATAGCGTGTGAGGGTGCATCAGCTGATACGGAATAGCAAACCGTTTGCCGATAGAGGTTCGTTCTCCCTCATCCTACTCCTCTTCTACAGCTTAATGCGATCGGATATTATGAAGAAAATTGACAAAAAGCATTAAGAACAAACAGCAAGCATATTTTTAATATAATATTGTCAGGGAAATAGCGTGTGCAGGCGCATCAGCTGATACAGAAGTGTGACAAAACGTATGCATCCTCGTCCGCACTGCCACCATCAGTGTTGCCAGAATACATAAATGAGAGAAATGATAAATATAAAAAACATACATGTAAGCTGGTAAGTTATTTCAAGTATCTTAAAGATGAGGTACATTTTTATTCATATTACAGTACTACCATCTTGTAATTAATATATATATTAAAATGTACCATACATTTTAAAATAAAAACATCCGCTTTATCTGGCAACACTGCCCCATGCTAATCCTGTTGCCAACTGCATAATAGAGTTCATTAATTTGTTTACTGTACATAAATTTAAAAATAAAGATACTACCTGCCCAACGTGTGAACAATGTGAAGAGAGCCTAGAACATTTTCTACTATTTTGTGAAGCATATGCACAAATAAGAACAGAATATAGTTTTTTAGCACTACCATATGTAGAAAAGAAAATTGAAATAATTGCTAATATATTGTTGTTTAGATATTGTAGTGAAAAAGACATCAAAGAAAGAAAAAATTTATGAAAAGAATTTGTAGAAAAATCAAATAATAAAAACCACACAAACAATTTAGCAAAGCAAAACAAAGACTTGGGAGCCGTTGCAAAATAATAATACTTATACTTTATTTCCATTTCAATACAATAGGTATTCGTCAGCCAGGGTAAGCCCCAACCCCCCACTGTGGTGTCCACCCACAGCAGTTCCTGCCAGTAAACAGCTTAAACTCTCGGTCTTGGACGGGAACCGATCTTGCGACCTCATGAATGCGAAGCCAGCGCGTTACCACTGTACTAGCCAGCAGGCTATACTACTACTACAGTAAATCTGTATATCTAGGCTAGCCTAGAGACAAGCTAATTCGATTTAAGTTGTTTTTCGACTTAAGTCGTCTCTCCTGGAACCAATTGAAGATGTTAGGTGAGGTGTGTATATATATATATATATATATATATATATATATATATATATATATATATATATATATATATATATATATATATATATATATATATATATATATATATATATATATATATATATATATATATATATATATATATATATATATATATATATATATATATATATATATATATATATATATATATATATATATATATATATATATATATATATATATATATATATATATATATATATATATATATATACATACAGTGATTCCCCCATTATCGCGGTGGTTCGGTTCCGGGACCCAGCGCGAGACAGGAAAATTGCGGAGTAGGATCAGCCAATATGTACATAGATATTTTAATTTATTTTTACGTTTACGCCGTATAAACTGTATAAACCTTCCCTGTACTGTTAACAAACCACCCTTTACTTCATAAATAACAGCATGCAAGCGTAAATTTATATGACATACTCATGTACATAGGTTTTTTACAATTATTTTTACGTTTACTGTATAAACCCTCCCTACACTGTTAAAAAACCACGTAAATTTATATGTACGTGATAGGTAAACTTACCTTATCTGTTATGGTTAACATTTTCCTTTGCCACTTAGGCTCAACAAGAAGCCTTAGAAGATGAAGGATGCTTGGGAGGCATTGCAAAGGTTAAAATATGCGAGTAAAAAAATCACAAGCAAATCGTATTAATAAGCACAACGTGAACGGCACACACGAGTGAGGCGAGACAATGGAAGATGGTGGAAGCCTTTGTCCTAAACGGTGATAGCGGTATCGTCTTTTACATGTTGCAATACTGTTAGTATTTATGTTTTTTACTATTTTTTACTGTTTTATTATTCTTAGTCTAAAAAATACATTTTTTTTATCAATAAAATCATGAAACTACTGGAAATATAAATACAGTGTTACCCCGGTTATTTGCGCTTCTTGGTTTGCGTTCTCACTCTATCGCGTTTTTTGGGGGGGGATAAATTATTATTTTATTTTATGGGTATACGCAAAAATATTAAAATATTAAATTTTTTTTTTCAGTATTTTCAATTTTCTATTGAAATTTATGTTGCGTGCTGTTATTTATAATGTAAAGGGTGTTTTTTTTTAGCAGTGCAGGGAGGGTTTATACAGTTCGTAAACGACAAAACAATTGTAAATGAGTATGTGTGTCACGTCATCATCACCTCATTCATTGTAATTTTATCTATCAGTTTCAAAAAGTTTACGTTGCTTGCTGTTATTTATGACGTAAAGGGTGTTTTTTTAACTGTGCAGGGAGGGTTTATACAGTATGTAAACGAAAAAATAATTGTAAATGAGTATGTATGTCACGTCATTATCACCTCATTCACCGTAATTTTATCTATCACTTTCATAAAAATTTACGTTGCTGTTATTTATAATGTAAAGGTTGTTTTTTTAACAGTGCAGGGAGGGTTTTTACAGTACGTAAACGAAAAAATAATTGTAAATGAGTATGTATGTCACGTCATTATCACCTCATTCACCGTAATTTTATCTATCACTTTCATAAAAATTTACGTTGCTTGCTGTTATTTATAATGTAAAGGGTGTTTTTTTAACAGTGCAGGGAGGGTTTATACAGTACGTAAACGGAAAAATAATTGTAAATGAGTATGTATATCACGTCATTATCACCTAATTCACCGTAATTTTATCTATCACTTTCATAAAAATTTGCGTTGCTTGCTGTTATTTATAATGTAAAGGGTGTTTTTTTAACAGTGCAGGGGGGGTTTATACAGTACGTAAACGAAAAAATAATTGTAAATGAGTATGTATGTCACGTCATTATCACCTCATTCACCGTAATTTTATCTATCACTTTCATAAAAATTTACGTTGCTTGCTGTTATTTATAATGTAAAGGGTGTTTTTTTAACAGTGCAGGGAGGGTTTATACAGTACGTAGACGAAAAAATAATTGTAAATGAGTATGTATGTCACGTCATTATCACATTCACGGTAAGTTTTTCTATCACTTTCATAAAAATTTATGTTGCTTGCTGTTATTTATAATGTAAAGGGTGTTTTTTTAACAGTGCAGGGAGGGTTTATACAGTACGTAAACGTAAAAATAATTGTAAATGAGTATGTATGTCACGTCATTATCACCTCATTCACCGTAATTTTATCTATCACTTTTATAAAGATTTACGTTGCTTGCTGTTATTTATAATGTAAAGGGTGTTTCTTTAACAGTGCAGGGAGGGTTTATACAGTGTAAGCGTAAAAATATATTAAAATATCTATGTACATATAGGCGGATCCTACTTCGCGGATTTCCTGGTTCGCGCTGGGTCCCGGAACCGAACTGCCGCGATAAGTGAGGCAACTCTGTATATATGCTAGCTCACGTAGCTGCGACCCCAATACATTGTACGCTATCGGACACAAGCTAAACGTTTAATAAGCACAACGTGATCGGCGCATACGTGAGTTAGACTGAACGAGCCTTTGTCAGAAACGCTGATAGCGGTATCGTATTTTACATGTTGCAATACTGTTAGTATTTATGTTTTTTACTGTTTTATTATTCTTAGGCTAAGAAATACGTTTTTTTTTTTATCAATAAAATCATGAAACTACTGGAAATATAAATATATATGCTAGGTCACGTAGCTGCGACCCCAATACTTTGTACGCTATCGGACACAAGCACAACGTGAACGGCGCACACCTGAGTTAGACTGAACGAGCCTTTGTCAGAAATGCTGATAGCGGTATCGTATTTTACGTGTTGTAATACTTTTAGTATTTATGTTTTTTACTATTTTTTACTGTTTTATTATTCTTAGGCTAAGAAATACGTTTTTTATCAATAAAATCATGAAACTACTGGAAATATAAATATATATGCTAGCTCACGTAGCTGCGACCCCAATACATTGTACGCTATCGGACACAAGCAAAACGTTTAATAAGCACAACGTGAACGGCGCACATGTGAGTTAGACTGTACGAGCCTTTGTCAGAAACTCTGTTAGCGGTATCGTATTTTACATGTTGCAATACTGTTAGTATTTATGTTTTTTACTATTTTTTACTGTTTTAATATTCTTAGGCTAAGAAATACGTTTTATTTTATTAATAAAATCATGAAACTACTGGAAATAGAAATATATATACTAGCTCACGTAGCTGCGACCCCAATACATTGTACGCTATCGGACACAAGCAAAACGTTTAATAAGCACAACGTGAACAGCGCACACGTGAGTTAGACTGAACGAGCCTTTGTCAGAAACACTGATAGCGGTATCGTATTTTACATGTTGCAATGCTGTTAGTATTTATGTTTTTTACTATTTTTTACTGTTTTATTATTCTTAGGCTAAGAAATACATTTTTTATCAATAAAATTATGAAACTGCTGGAAATACAGATATATATGCTAGCTCACGTAGCTGCGACTCCAATACATTGTACGCTATCGGACACTATTTCGCATGATGCAATACTGTGAGTTATACTGTACGTACGTATATCTAAATTTATGTTTTTTACTATTTTTTACTGTTATTATTCGTGGGCTGGGAAATTTTATTTTTTTTATCAATTTGATAATGAAATATGTTTTTTTCAATAAAAAAATGAAAATTCTGAGAATTTTCATTTTTTTAATATTTTAATATTTTTGCATATACCCAAAAAATGAAATAATAATTTGCCAAAAAAAAAAAAAAAAAAAACATGGTACAGTGAAAATGCGATCCAGTGGGGATCACTGTATATATATATATATATATATATATATATATATATATATATATATATATATATATATATATATATATATATATATATATATATATATATATATATATATATATATATATATATATATATATATATATATATATATATATATATATATATATATATATATATATATATATATATATATATATATATATATATATATATATATATATATATATATATATATATATATATATATATATATATTTATATATATACAGTGATTCCTCGTTTATCACGGGGGTTAAGTTCCAGGACCGACCGCAATAGGTGAATTTCCACGAAGTAGGATCACTCTATATGTACATAGGTATTTTACATTTATTTTTACCTTTACTGTATAAACCCTCCTTGTACTGTTAACAAACCACCCTTTACTTCATAGATAACAGCATGCAAGCGTAAATTTATATGAAAGTGATAGGTAAACCTACCGTGAATGAGATGGTAATGACATGACATACTCATGTACATAGGTATTTTTCAATTATTTTTACGTTTACTATATAAACCCTCCCTGCAGTGTTAAAAAACCACCCTTTACTTTATAAATAACAGCAAGCAACGTAAATTTATATGAACGTGATAGGTAAACTTACAGTGAATGAGGTGATAATGGCGTTTGTAGTCTCCATAGGAAATTATTCCGCAGCCAGTAGCAGCTTTACGGCTGCTTTTTGCGAGCGAAGAACATGGTAATGGGGAGTTGCTGTCGCTGTTTCTTTTGTTGGAAGATGGTCTTCTAAGGAATCATGGCATCGTCGAGAATATTGCAGAAGGTCACCGAACGAACCATATTATCGTCATGTACCTGCGAGAGTTATTGGACTGCTTTCACATGTTCATACATGGCTGCCAAACGTTCAAGTGTAAGGCCAGGTTCTTCAATTTGTTTGTGCGTTTCCTCAAGTTCTTCATTGCTCGCTGATATTGTAATTTCTTCCAAGTCTTCAACAGTCAAAGGCTGCGAGTGGCAGTCAATCAGTTCATTCACATCTTCGTGAGTCATGTCTTTAAAGCCTTCTCCTCCTAGCAATGCAGCCTACTTCACAGCTTTCGCAACTGCCAAGTTATGGACTTCGTCAGGAGCAAATCCCTTGTAGTCGTAGATGACTTCGGGCCACAACTGCTTCCAGCTGGCATTGATTGTGGCCGGCTTCATCTCACTGATTGCATTCTGAATATTATGAAGGCATGTAGCAATCGTGTAATTACGCCAGTACGTCTTCATTGAGAATTCTTTGTCAGCATCCATGGCTTCAACCAGGTTCGCCAGGGCATTTCGTGTGTAGAGGGCCTTAAATTCAAGGCCTTTTTCCGCAAGATAAATTTTGCCCTGAGGGATAAAGCATTGGTGAAACCAGTCCGATGTGAGGCTTTTCGTGATCCAGGCCTTAGGGTTATGCATCCAATACACTGGCAGTAGATTCTTGTTTTTATTCTTCAAAGCCCTAGGGTTCTTTGACTTGTAGATAATCCCGGGCTTTAACATGAAACCCGCAGCATTCCGCACATGATGAGGGTAACGCGATCTTTGTGCGCTTTAAATCCCAGGGCTTTAGCTTCTTCCTTGAAGAAAAAAGTGCGAGACGGCATTCTCTTCCAAAATAACCCAGTCTCATCCATGTTGAAGACTTGCTCAGGAGCATATTCCCCTTCGGCAATAATTTTCTTGAAGTCGTTGTTCACGTAATCTTCTGCTGCAGCTGTATCTGCAGAGACAGCTTCACCATAAACCGAAACGCTCTTTAGGCCATAGCGTTTTTGAAAATTGGCGAACCATCCCTTGCTTGCCACGAACGATTGTATCCTCAGTGGAGAATCGTTGGAGGGTCCTGGTTGTGGGTCGTCGATATCTTCTTCTCTCTCCTCCTCCGCTCCACGGTCGCCACTGTCGTTGTTGGGTTCGTTTGCAGCGAATGGCTCGTACAGCTTCTTCGCCTTTGTTTGTATGATATTGCTGTCTATGCTGATGTTCTTCTTTCTGCAATCAGCAATCCACAGGGCCAAAGCAGATTCCATCCACACTATTATCTTATTGCGGGATGTTACGACCCTCTTCGCTGATTTATTAAAAGAAATAGTCGCTGTTTTCCTGATATTTGCCTTGTCCTTTTTTATGTAGCGAACAGCAGATTCATTGAGGTCAAAATGGCGGCCGACATCCGCAAACCTTCTTCCTTCTTTCAGCATATCTAACAATTTCACCTTATCCATTATGGTTAACATTTTCCTTTGCCGCTTAAGCTCACTACCAGAAGCCTTAGAGGATGAAGGACGTTTGGGAGGCATTGCAAAGGTTGAAATACATGAGTAAAAAAAAAAAATCACAAGCACAACGTTTTAATAAGCACAACGCGAACGGTGCACATGTGAGTTAGACTGAACGAGTGAGGCGAGACAATGGAAGCTGGTGGGAGAACCAAGCTTCAATCAAAAAGCCACTCAGACCCCATGATACAGAACATGCAGAAAAACAATTATGTGATTCGTCATCTCCCACCCTTTCATCCAATAGCATTCCATGAACTATATCACTTTGGTGCGAGCCTTTGCGTTTTCCAAGACGCCAATACTGTACATTGTACGCTATCGGACAGTATTTCACATGGTGCAATACTGTGAGTTATATGTTTAAATTTTGTTTTTTTTTATTCATTTTTATTGTTTTTTTTATTCTTAGGCTAGGACATACTTGTTTTATCAATAAAAAAATGAAAGTTTCAATATGTACTAGCTCACGTAGGTGCGACTCTTTTCGTTTTCCGAAACGCTGATACTGGTATCGTATTTTACATGGTGCAATACTGTTAGTATTTATGTTTTTCACTGTTTTATTATTCTTAGGCTAAGAAATACGTTTTTTTTATCAATAAAATCATGAAACTACTGGAAAATGTAATATATGCTAGCTCACCTATGTGCGACCCTTTGTGTTTTACGAAACGCTGATACCTTTATCGTACTTTCTATGGTGCAGAGTTACATGTTCAAATGTATGTTTTTTCGCTATTTCTTACTGTTTTATTATTCATAGGCTGGGAAATAAATTTTTTTTTATCAATAAAATAATGAAAAAAAAAATTTCAATAAAATAATGAAAATACTGAAAATTTTTATTTCTTAAAATTTTAATATTTTCGCATATACCCAGAATTGAAAACTCGCCCCAAAAAAAACTGCGATACAGTGAATCCGTGATATAGCGAGGGATTACTGTATATATATATATATATATATATATATATATATATATATATATATATATATATATATATATATATATATATATATATATATATATATATATATATATATATACACCTTGTTCTCAAAATAACGCCTAGATAGGTTCTCAGAAGTGTCGTGTAAATGGAAAATCGCGTGAAAAAACGAGTTATTTTCCATAGGAAACGATGATAAAGGGCATAGATACGTTCCAAACCTTACATAGACACACCATGCCAAATATATAAGATAAGTAAAAAAAATATTTTATTACTACATAGCAAAGCAGAAAGCCCTGTATCTATTTTTAAGAGTATACAAAAGATATTCATATTCACTTTACAGCTAGAAATTAACATACATTACTATACTTTACTCTGTTATGCAGTGGGCAACAATTATACAGTACACTGGGACATGCATGGTGGCAGTGAGCAAGTAACTTATGTGGTAGAAGAGGAGGAGGATGCAGGAGAACGAACCTCTATCTGCAAATGTATATAAAGATAAAATAAGAATTATAAATAACCAAAGCAAGACTAAAAAACGAAAAAAATAATTAATTATGCAAGGCCTAAATCTACCATATGACAGATTAAAAAAACTTAATCTACATTCTCTAGAGAGATACAGAGTTAAGGGGGATATGATTGAGGTGTATAAATGGTTTAAAGGGATTAACAAGGGTGATATTAATAAACTTTAAAAAATTCATGATCAAACCAGAACTCCTAATGGGTCATGGATTTAATCTTGATAAATTTAGGTTCAGAAGGGAAACTGGTGAAGATTGGTTTGGTAATAGTGTAGAGTATTCCTAGTAGGATAATAAATGTCAATACCTTAGACACCTTCAAATGTAGATTAGATAGACATATGACAGAGGTAGGGTGGGTATGAATAGATTAGTGTTTATTAGAAAAATCATAAAAAGAAAAATAGAATAAATAAGTAGAGTAGAATAGAATAGGTTAGACATGCTGAAAATATCATTCAAAAATGGAACTGTCTCGTGTGTGCCAGTAAGCATGTTGCAGTGTCCCCTATTCTTATGTTCTTAATATTTTCAGAACACGTGTTTTGCATCCTCCTTCCATTTTCAAATTTGTATCTGGTTTCTGAATGACAAATTTGTTAATAAAATGTATCCAATTACTCTCTCTCTCTCTCTCTCTCTCATATTTCTTTACAAAAAACGAATTAAAACTTAGGTTTATTACCTTTAAAATGAGCACTGTAATGAACGTGATTAAGACTAAAGCAATAATTGTATTTACATAATAAGATGAAAAATTTCTACCTAATTCCTGTTTAAGAGAGACATTACAAAGGATTCGTGGAAAGGAAATTAATTTAACGGTCTTTTAACTCATTAACGTTTTTATTAAAAGTGCATTATTATATTTATCATTTGCTGCCCCAAACGACTCATCAGCTTGTAAAGTAACTGATGTATGCGTTGTTTGTAAGACTATTCCCCTTTTAATATAAATATATTATATATAATGTAAGTGAAATGAAACGAGAGAGAGAGAGAGAGATCTTTAATTAACTCTTGTTCATTCAACCAAAACTACATTATTTATTGTAAAAATAATGGTTTATTTACAAATTCGTAATAATAATGATAATAATAATAATAATAGTAATAATAATAATAATCTCCACAATCATCATCAAAGGAAAATTATTGTTAAAAATAATAATAATAATAATATTAAGATCTAAGGAGAATTTTTGGAATAGACATCATGAGAGTAATGCAGAGGTATATTAAAACCCAGCAGAGAGCTGGATATTCATTACACATCTTTTATAATCCCTTCACATCTGACAGGTCATTACACTCTCCATCTGTTTCTCTTTACAGCCTGATAAAGGCTGTTTTATTTTATAATTTTTTGGTCCATCCTGTTGTCACAATAATCTAAAAAAAAAGGTTGAAATACATGAGAAAAAAAAAATCACAAGCACAACGCGAACGGTGCACATGTGAGTTAGACTGAACGAGTGAGGCGAGACAATGGAAGATGGTGGGAGAACCAAGCTTCAATCAAAAAGCCACTCAGACCCCATGATACAGAACATGCAGAAAAACAATTATGTGATTCGACATCTCCCACCCTTTCATCCAATAGCATTCCATGAACTATCTCACTTTGGTGCGAGCCTTTGCGTTTTCCAAGACGCCAATACTGTACATTGTACGCTATCGGACAGTATTTCACACGGTGCAATACTGTGAGTTATATGTTTAAATTTTGGTTTTTTTTTATTCATTTTTATTGTTTTTTTTTATTCTTAGGCTAGGACATACTTGTTTTATCAATAAAAAAATGAAAGTTTCAATATGTACTAGCTCACGTAGGTGCGACTCTTTTCGTTTTCCGAAACGCTGATACTGGTATCGTATATTACATGGTGCAATACTGTTAGTATTTATGTTTTTCAGTTTTATTATTCTTAGGCTAAGAAATACGTTTTTTTTTTATCAATAAAATCGTGAAACTACTGGAAAATTTAATATATGCTAGCTCACCTATGTGCGACCCTTTGTGTTTTACGAAACGCTGATACCTTTATCGTACTTTCTATGGTGCAGAGTTACATGTTCAAATGTATGTTTTTTCGCTATTTCTTACTGTTTTATTATTCGTAGGCTGGGAAATAAAAAAATTTTTATCAATCAAATAATGAAAAAAAAATTTTCAATAAAATAATGAAAATACTGAAAATTTTTATTTCTTAAAATTTTAATATTTTCGCATATACCCAGAATTGAAAACTCGCCCAAAAAAAAACTGCTATACAGTGAATCCGTGATACAGCGAGGGATTACTGTATATATATATATATATATATATATATATATATATATATATATATATATATATATATATATATATATATATACACCTTGTTCTCAAAATAACGCCTAGATAGGTTCTCAGAAGTGTCGTGTAAATGGAAAATCGCGTGAAAAAACGAGTTATTTTCCATAGGAAACGATGATAAAGGGCATAGATACGTTCCAAACCTTACATAGACACACCATGCCAAATATATAAGATAAGTAAAAAAAATATTTTATTACTACATAGCAAAGCAGAAAGCCCTGTATCTATTTTTAAGAGTATACAAAAGATATTCATATTCACTTTACAGCTAGAAATTAACATACATTACTATACTTTACTCTGTTATGCAGTGGGCAACAATTATACAGTACACTGGGACATGCATGGTGGCAGTGAGCAAGTAACTTATGTGGTAGAAGAGGAGGAGGATGCAGGAGAACGAACCTCTATCTGCAAATGTATATAAAGATAAAATAAGAATTATAAATAACCAAAGCAAGACTAAAAAACGAAAAAAATAATTAATTATGCAAGGCCTAAATCTACCATATGACAGATTAAAAAAACTTAATCTACATTCTCTAGAGAGATACAGAGTTAAGGGGGATATGATTGAGGTGTATAAATGGTTTAAAGGGATTAACAAGGGTGATATTAATAAACTTTAAAAAATTCATGATCAAACCAGAACTCCTAATGGGTAATGGATTTAATCTTGATAAATTTAGGTTCAGAAGGGAAATTGGTGAAAATTGGCTTGGTAATACCGTAGAGTATTCCTAGTAGGATAATAAATGCCAATACCTTAGACACCTTCAAATGTAGATTAGATAGACATATGACAGAGGTAGGGTGGGTATGAATAGATTAGTGTTTATTAGAAAAATCATAAAAAGAAAAATAGAATAAATAAGTAGAGTAGAATAGAATAGGT
This sequence comes from Halocaridina rubra, assembly GCA_037179515.1. NCBI lineage: Eukaryota > Metazoa > Arthropoda > Malacostraca > Decapoda > Atyidae > Halocaridina > Halocaridina rubra. The sequence goes on along the minus strand of JAXCGZ010002024.1, from coordinate 100,785 downwards.
TAGACATGCTGAAAATATCATTCAAAAATGGAACTGCCTCGTGTGTGCCAGTAAGCATGTTGCAGTGTCCCCTATTCTTATGTTCTTAATATTTTCAGAACACGTGTTTTGCATCCTCCTTCCATTTTCAAATTTGTATCTGGTTTCTGAATGACAAATTTGTTAATAAAATGTATCCAATTTCTCTCTCTCTCTCTCTCTCTCTCTCTCTCTCTCATCTCTCTCTCTCTCTCTCTCTCTCTCTCCCTCTCTCTCTCTCTCTCTCTCTCTCTCTCTCTCTCTCATATTTCTTTACAAAAAACGAATTAAAACTTAGGTTTATTACCTTTAAAATGAGCACTGTAATGAACGTGATTAAGACTTAAGCAATAATTGTATTTACATAATAAGATGAAAAATTTCTACCTAATTCCTGTTTAAGAGAGACATTACAAAGGATTCGTGGAAAGGAAATTAATTTAACGGTCTTTTAACTCATTAACGTTTTTATTAAAAGTGCATTATTATATTTATCATTTGCTGCCCCAAACGACTCATCAGCTTGTAAAGTAACTGATGTATGCGTTGTTTGTAAGACTATTCCCCTTTTAATATAAATATATTATATATAATGTAAGTGAAATGAAACGAGAGAGAGAGAGATCTTTAATTAACTCTTGTTCATTCAACCAAAACTACATTATTTATTGTAAAAATAATGGTTTATTTACAAATTCGTAATAATAATGATAATAATAATAATAGTAATAATAATAATATTAAGATCTAAGGAGAATTTTTGGAATAGACATCATGAGAGTAATGCAGAGGTATATTAAAACCCAGCAGAGAGCTGGATATTCATTACACATCTTTTATAATCCCTTCACATCTGACAGGTCATTACACTCTCCATATGTTTCTCTTTACAGCCTGATAAAGGCTGTTTTATTTTATAATTTTTTGGTCCATCCTGTTGTCACAATAATCTAATTTTTTGTTTTTATTTGGGGGGGGGGGGGGCGTTATTTGCGAATTCCGAATTTTTTACTATTATTTTTGGGGGGCGTTATTGCAGTTTCGCATATAAAAAAAGCGCGTATAAAAGGAACAAGGTGTATATACACACAGGGATCCCTCGCTGGATCACGTTTCTTGGTTCGAATTTTCACTGTACCTCGGTGTCTTTGGGGGAGCAAATTATTATTTTATTTTTTGGGTATACGCAAAAATATTAAAATATTGAAAAAATTAAAATTTTCAATATTTAAATTTTTTTTATTGAAAAAACAAATTTCATTATTCATTTGATAAGAAATGTAAAGGGTGTTTTTTTAGCAGTGCAGGGAGGGTTTATACAGTACGTAAACGTAAAAATAATTGTAAAATACCTATGTACATGAGTATGTCATGTAATTACCACTTCATTCACCGTAATTTTATCTATCACTTTCATATAAATTTACGTTGCATGCTGTTATTTATAAAGTAAAGGGTATTTTTTTTTAACAGTGCAGGGAGGGTTTATACAGTACGTAAACGTAAAAATAATTGTAACATACCTATGTACATCAATATGTCACGTCATCATCACCTCATTCACGGTAAGTTTTCCTATCACTTTCATATAAATTTACGTTGCATGCTGTTATTTATAAAGTAAAGGGTGTTTTTTTAACAGTGCAGGGAGGGTTTATACAGTACGTAAACATAAAAATAATTGTAATATACCTATGTATATGAGTATGTCACGTCATCATCACCTCATTCACGGTAAGTTTTCCTATCACTTTCATAAAAATTTACGTTCCTTGCTGTTATTTATAAAGTAAAGGGTGTTTTTTTAACAGTGCAAGGAGGCTTTATACAGTACGTAAACGTAAAAATAATTGTAAAATACCCATATACATGAGTATGTCACGTCATCATCACCTCATACACGGTAAGTTTTCCTGTCACATTCATATAAATTTACATTGCATGCTGTTATTTATAAAGTAAAGGGTGTTTTTGAAACAGTGCAGGGAGGGTTTATACAGTACGTAAACGTAAAAATAATTGTAAAATACCTATGTACATGAGTATGTCACGTCATCATCACCTCATTCATGGTAAGTTTTCCTATCACTTTCATAAAAATTTACGTTGCTTGCTGTTATTTATAAAGTAAAGGGTGTTTTTTTAACAGTGCAGGGAGGTTTTATACAGTACGTAAACGTAAAAATAATTGTAAAATACTCCCGGAACCGAACCATCGCGATAATGGAAGGAACACTAATATATATATATATATATATATATATATATATATATATATATATATATATATATATATATATATATATATATATATATATATATATATATATATATATATATATACAGTGTTCCCCCGCTGTATCGCGTTTCTTGGTTCGCGTTCTCACTGTATCGCTTTTTTTTGGGGGGGATAAATTATTATTTTATTTTATTTTATGGGTATACGCAAAAATATTATAATATTGAAAAAATAAAAATTTTCAGTATTTTAATTTTTTTATTGAAAAAATTTTCATTATTTAATTGATAAAAAAAAATTTATTTCCCAGCCTACAAATAATAAAACAGTAAAAAATAGTAAAAAACATAAATTTAGATATACGTACGTACAGCATAACTCAGTGTTGCATCATGCGAAATATGTATGTCACGTCATCATCACCTCATTCACCGTAATTTTATCTATCACTTTCATAAAAATTTACATTGCTTGCTGTTATTTATACTGTAAACGGTATTTCTTTAACAGTGCAGGGAGGGTTTATACAGTACGTAAACGTAAAAATAATTGTAAAATGCCTATGTATGTCACGTCATCATCACCTCATTCACCGTAATTTTATCTATCTCTTTCATAAAAATTTATGTTGCTTGCTGTTATTTATAATGTAAAGGGTGTTTTTGTAACAGTGCAGGGAGGGTTTATACAGTACGTAAACGTAAAAATAATTGTAAAATACCTATGTATGTCACATTATCATCACCTCATTCACCGTAATTTTATCTATCACTTTCATAAAATTTACGTTGCTTGCTGTTCTTTATAATGTAAAGGGTGTTTTTTAACAGTGCAGGGAGGGTTTATACAGTACGTAAACGTAAAAATAATTGTAAAATACCTATGTGTGTCACATCATCATCACCTCATTCACCGTAATTTTATCTATCCCTTTCATAAAAATTTACGTTGCTTGCTGTTATTTATAATGTAAACGGTGTTTTTTTAACAGTGCAGGGAGGATTTATACAGTACGTAAACGTAAAAAT
>JAXCGZ010002024.1:40000-92500 GCA_037179515.1 Halocaridina rubra | reverse complement strand
TTGTAGCATTTAATTCAATTCCCAATCTCATTCGGGTCATACAATAACCAAGCAAGCACATTACATATGTGAAAACATGAATAATTTTTTACCCCGACCGGGACTCGAACCTAGGACTTATAATTACTAAGTCAAGGCGCTACCAACTACCCACCACAGAAGGTTTAAAAGGAATCCAACCTTATAGCTTATATCTGCTATACTTAGGGATGAACGCATTCTATCTGAATGCCACTATGTTCATATTACAGATTCCCCAACCTCACTCGTGGCTTCATTGTAGCATTTAATTCAATTCCCAATCTCATGCGGGTCATACAATAACCATGTATGAACCGAATGAGATTAGGAATTGAATTAAATGCTACAATGAAGCCACGACTGAGGTTGGGGAATCTGTAATATGAACATAGTGGCATTCAGATAGAATGCTTTCATCCCTAAGTATAGCAGATATAAGCTATAAGGTTGGATTCCTTTTAAACCTTCTGTGGTGGGTAGTTGGTAGCGCCTTGACTTAGTAATTATAAGTCCTAGGTTCGAGTCCCGGTCGGGGTAAAAAATTATTCATGTTTTCACATATGTAATGTGCTTGCTTGGTTATTGTATGACCAGAATGAGATTGGAAATTGAATTAAATGCTACATTGAAGCCACGACTGAGGTTGGGGAATCTGTAATATGAACATAGTGGCATTCAGATAGTATGCGTTCATCCCTAAGTATAGCAGATATAAGCTATAAGGTTGGATTCCTTTTAAACCTTCTGTGGTGGGTAGTTGGTAGCGCCTTGACTTAGTAATTATAAGTCCTAGGTTCGAGTCCCGGTCGGGGTAAAAAATTATTCATGTTTTCACATATGTAATGTGCTTGCTTGGTTATTGTATGACCCGAATGAGATTGGGAATTGAATTAAATGCTACAATGAAGCCACGAGTGAGGTTGGGGAATCTGTAATATGAACACAGTGGCATTCAGATAGTATGCGTTCATCCCTAAGTATAGCAGATATAAGCTATAAGGTTGGATTCCTTTTAAAGCTTCTGTGGTGGGTAGTTGGTAGCGCCTTGACTTAGTAATTATAAGTCCTAGGTTCGAGTCCCGGTCGGGGTAAAAAATTATTCATGTTTTCACATATGTAATGTGCTTGCTTGGTTATTGTATGACCAGAATGAGATTGGAAATTGAATTAAATGCTACATTGAAGCCACGACTGAGGTTGGGGAATCTGTAATATGAACATAGTGGCATTCAGATAGTATGCGTTCATCCCTAAGTATAGCAGATATAAGCTATAAGGTTGGATTCCTTTTAAACCTTCTGTGGTGGGTAGTTGGTAGCGCCTTGACTTAGTAATTATAAGTCCTAGGTTCGAGTCCCGGTCGGGGTAAAAAATTATTCATGTTTTCACATATGTAATGTGCTTGCTTGGTTATTGTATGACCCGAATGAGATTGGGAATTGAATTAAATGCTACAATGAAGCCACGAGTGAGGTTGGGGAATCTGTAATATGAACATAGTGGCATTCAGATAGAATGCGTTCATCCCTAAGTATAGCAGATATAAGCTATAAGGTTGGATTCCTTTTAAAGCTTCTGTGGTGGGTAGTTGGTAGCGCCTTGACTTAGTAATTATAAGTCCTAGGTTCGAGTCCCGGTCGGGGTAAAAAATTATTCATGTTTTCACATATTTAATGTGCTTGCTTGGTTATTGTATGACCCGAATGAGATTGGGAATTGAATTAAATGCTAAAATGAAGCCATGAGTGAGGTTGGGGAATCTGTAATATGAACATAGTGGCATTCAGATAGAATGCGTTCATCCCTAAGTATAGCAGATATAAGCTATAAGGTTGGATTCCTTTTAAAGCTTCTGTGGTGGGTAGTTGGTAGCGCCTTGACTTAGTAATTATAAGTCCTAGGTTTGAGTCCCGGTCGGAGTAAAAAATTATTCATATATATATATATATATATATATATATATATATATATATATATATACTTTTAAAGCTTCTGTGGTGGGTAGTTGGTAGTGCCTTGACTTAGTAATTATAAGTCCTAGGTTCGAGTCCCGGTCGGGGTAAAAAATTATTCATGTTTTCACATATGTAATGTGCTTGCTTGGTTATTGTATGACCCGAATGAGATTGGGAATTGAATTAAATGCTACAATGAAGCCACGAGTGAGGTTGGGGAATCTGTAATATGAACATAGTGGCATTCAGATAGAATGCGTTCATCCCTAAGTATAGCAGATATAAGCTATAAGGTTGGATTCCTTTTAAAGCTTCTGTGGTGGGTAGTTGGTAGCGCCTTGACTTAGTAATTATAAGTCCTAGGTTCGAGTCCCGGTCGGGGTAAAAAATGATTCATGTTTTCACATATGTAATGTGCTTGCTTGGTTATTGTATGACCAGAATGAGATTGGGAATTGAATTAAATGCTACAATGAAGCCACAAGTGAGGTTGGGAATCTGTAATATGAACATAGTGGCATTCAGATAGAATGCGTTCATCCCTAAGTATAGCAGATATAAGCTATAAGGTTGGATTCCTTTTAAAGCTTCTGTGGTGGGTAGTTGGTAGCGCCTTGACTTAGTAATTATAAGTCCTAGGTTCGAGTCCCGGTCGGGGTAAAAAATTATTCATGTTTTCACATATGTAATGTGCTTGCTTGGTTATTGTATGACCAGAATGAGATTGGGAATTGAATTAAATGCTACAATGAAGCCACGAGTGAGGTTGGAGAATCTGTAATATGAACATAGTGGCATTCAGATAGAATGCGTTCATCCCTAAGTATAGCAGATATAAGCTATAAGGTTGGATTCCTTTTAAAGCTTCTGTGGTGGGTAGTTGGTAGCGCCTTGACTTAGTAGTTATAAGTCCTAGGTTCGAGTGCCGATCGGGGTAAAAAATTATTCATATATATATATATATATATATATATATATATATATATATATATATATATATATATATATATATATATATATATATATACATGCAGTATACAGCAATCCCTCGCTATTTCGCGGTTCACCTATCGCGAATTCAGTGCATCGCAAATTTAAAAAAAAAAAATAAAGATTATTGTGACATTAGGATGGGCCAAATATGATAAAATAAAACAGCCTTTATCAGGCTGTAAAGAGAAATAGAGATGGAGATTGTATTGACCTGTCAGATGTGAAGGGATTATAAAAGATGTGTAATGAATATCTAGTTCTCTGCTGGATTTTAATATACCTCTGCATTACTTTCATGATGTCTATTCCAAAAATTCTCCTTAGATATTATTATTATTATTATTATTTTATTATTCTTGGTGACAATAATTTTCTTTTGATGATGATTGTGGTGATTATTATTATTATTATTATTATTATTGTTATTATAATTATTATTATTATTGTTGTTATTATTATTATTATTATTATTTTTATTATTAATTGTTCATCATTGTTTGTACAGCTGTTGGTTTATTTACTTTAATAACTGTGTACAGTGCCCCTCCCTAGTTGGCTGGGACAAAGAGAATGTGGGGGGGTTGGGTAGACTTGAATGTTGGAGAAAGAGAGAGAGAGAGAAACATCTTTAATTAACTCTGGTTCATTCAACCAAAACTACATTATTTCTTGTAAAAATAATGGTTTAATTACAAATTCGTAGCAATAATAATAATAATAATAATATAATCTCCACAATCATCATCAAAGGAAAATTAATGTTGCCAATAATAATAATAATAATAATAATAATAATAATAATAATAATAAGATGTAAGGAGAATATTTGAAATAGACATCATGAAAGTAATGCATAGGTATATTAAAAGCTAGCAGAGAATATGATAGTCATCACACTTCTTACATAATCCCTTCATATCTGACAGGTCATTACACTCTCCATCTCTGTTTTTCTTTACAGCCTGATAAAGGCTGTTTTACTGTATATTAAAACTTTACTGGAACATATTCTTTCCTAAGATACAGTACAAGTGTTCCACATATGAGAGGGGATAATATCAAATGAATGTGCCATTCTCTTAGGCGGTAATGAAGTGGAAATTGGTATTTCGCATCAGTTGTATAGTTACCATACATTAGCCGATGTTTATTCCAATTGAACGAGGCAGTAGCTTTTATAATGTCAAGATGGTTGGTACACGACTTTTGCACTAAGGCGGGGCAGATCGCTCACACTAAGTTGTAATAAATATTTCTGATTGGTCGTAGGGAGTGGGCTAAAGTTAGTGAAATGACGATTTTTTGAAAGATCATTATAGTGGTACTAATTTCTTGTTGTAGGCATATATATATTAATTTTACCTATAATCTCTGAGAGAATGACACGTTCTTAATCTCACCTATAGTCAGATTTTGAATTCTTCCAATTTTCTTTTCATAAGTTTTTACTTTTGACACCCCTATGAGCTGACAGACCAATGGACTTTGTTGTGAAAAAGTTAAGTGTTGATAGAAATTTGATTATCATTGGTATGGGTTTATTTATATACTGTGAGCATCCAGTTATCACTTAATTTAATTGTTGTGAAAAAGTTAAGAGTTAATAGAAATTAGATTATCATTGGTATGGGTTTATTTATATACTGTGAGCATCCAATGATCACATAATTTAGTTTTTCAAGTTTAATTCTATAAGACTTATTAGCTACATTATCAACCTCATAAGGAAATATTCTTTGTTTATTCATATTTAATTTACAGGGGGTCCCCTTTTTAAGTCTTTCTGAGTTACGTCCTTCCGCCTTTACGTCAGAGGCCAATAAATAATTATTAAATCACTTTTTCGACCTAGCTGGATTATGGGGTAAATTCAAACTGCGCAGATGAATACACAGCTAGCAGCATAGCTGCATACGTATATAAAGTTCATGGCTTTATTTATTTATTTGTTTATATATTAGAATATTAAAGGAGTATAATGAATTTATTTTCAAAATTACCCTACACTTTACCCTAAATACAGTACAATTTTATTCAAAATAGTTTGTTGAGCATCGCTAAAGAATAGTCACACTTCATTGTTGTATATATATACTATGAAGTTAATGGTTTTATTTATTTACTTGGTTATTTGAAGGAATTAGATTTAAGTCATGTACAAAACTATCAAATACATAGCTGTAAATACGACCTTTATGCGAAAAAGTTTGTCGAGGTTGGCGAAAGAATAGTCACATGGCTTTGTTGTATAAGCATATATCAAGTTAATGATTTTATTTATTTATTTATGTATTTGGTTATTTGAAGGAATTAGATTTAATTTATTTACAAAATACAGAAGCTCCTCTACTTTTGAACAACTGACTTATGAACATTCACAAATACGAACTAAAACTTACCCATTAGCTACCCATGTATCATTGCATGCATTACTGTACTGTCCTGTATTATTACATTATTATTACTGTACTAATATTCATTGATACTGTATACTTTATGATCTATGTAGTAGGTAAGTTCTTTTAGCCTTAGTACTGTACAGCTGTTGCGTAGATGTATATATCTGCTTACACAACTATTGTTCTACACTTCAAGCCAAGGCGCAGTCATGCAGGGCTGCAAAAGCTCCACATACAGTATTCCAATCTGCAAGCAATATAGGACCTTTTCTTTTTCTTCTACCCAAAATGGCAGAAAATATTGCACCATTTGGCTAACATAGTTTGATTTATTCTTTCAATTTGTTTTACAAAGAATATTTTTAAAAGGTACTTAATTATCATGTTAAAACCATTGTAGTGTTCTCAATTCTAACAAAAAGCAAATAACATTACATAGTCATAAACTCCCCCTCCTCAAATGTTTTGTCAAATCAGCAAGCATATAGATTTCATGGAGGAAGAGGATATCCAACCACCAACTCGCCAATGTCCTTTAGGTTTTTTTCGCAATGCATAGAGAAGTTCTTTCACCTCATCATCAAGGACTATCTTTAAAAGTTGCCTCTTACTGTACACAGGGCATACTAATACTTAGGTGGAGTTTTTTTCCAGTCAGCAGGTGGGACATAACCAAAGAGGTTAAGAAAGCTTTCCTTCCATTTTACCTTGAGTATTGTAGGAAATGACTAAGTGATGACTTTTGCAAAGGGGGGAGAAGGAATTTCTCTCTTGTAGTAAATGCTTGTAACAATAACCAAGTAAAGCGTATCCCTGTTGGGTGTGAAAGAGTTCTACAACTGCGTCCAATGTTTGATGTAAAAATCAGCTGTAAAGGATGAGAAAGCGTTGGCCTACTTTCCAGAAGATGTCAATGCCACCAGATTTTTGACAGAAAGATATTACCCTGTGATAATTATAGTACTTCCTAATAGTGATAATAATAATAATTATGATAATTATACCAATAATAGTATTTTTCTTTATTTCACTATATAATATGGCCGCACCTGGAAAAGAAAGGGGAAGAATGGGGTTATTTCTCTCCCTATCTCATTTAGTCATCTTTTATGACACACGGATCGTATGTCAGGTATCTTTTCCCCCGTCTGTATGAATAAAACTAATAAATCACTTTTAAATGTGATGCCATATCCTGCAAAATCTAGCAAGATGGCCTTTATTGAAAGAGAAGGGAGGCTTCAGAGCTTCATACCTTTCCCATCCTCACCCATCTATTATCTGTACTTTGGCCCTGCTCTTTGTTTCTCTGTCCCAGTTATAGCTCTTATAGCATGCTGATTTGCGAGGGGGAAATTCTCTCTCCCCTACCTCTGGCAAAGAATGATCTATCTATATACAAAAAGGAGCTGGTTGAGTCTAACCAAAGAACTTGACTCTTTGTGGAAGGAAAATACATAGGATTTCCAGTCCCCTATCTTGGACCCAGTTAATGGATAATAATACCCTGTAATAATAACAATATACATGCATAGAGTGCTCTATTAATATATATAATTTTACATTGCAGAAGTTCGCAAAGAGTTTGAAAAGAGAAGAAAAAATGATCTTAGTCATGAAGAAAAGATTATATTTAAAGACATTGCCCTTGATTATGCAAAAGCAAGATTAGAGAGGCTGGAATCTCAGCAACAGAAAGCAGATATGAAGGAGTCCAAATCGAATGGCATAGGTAAAGGGAATAAGAATGCAATTTCAACGAAGAATTGCAATAAGTATGTTTTAAATGCTGAGAAACCTCAAAGTAAATTTTCATTTAAGAGTATAAAATCTCCAGGGAATCTTATGACTACGCAACAAAGCTTAAAATCTTCTCGTAGTATAAGTTTAGAAAGGGAAAAGTTGAGACAGAGGGATGATTTAGGTCTCTCTTTTTCTCCTGGAAATTCTAGAAATGCTTTAGCACTCTCAGACTCCAGAGTATATACTCCCAAAAGACAACGCATAGGTAAGTCTCAGAAATCTTCACTTGATAGCAGGAATGCTACCCGACCAGATCCAGATGGTTGCATTTCACCTAGAACTAAACGGAAAAAGGAAGATTCTTCTGCATTCACATTTTCTACTTTTGATATTACTCCATCATCAGATGAGGATGAAATAGAATATGTTGGTAATCAAAGTAAAAATGTGCATTCTCTATCTGCTAGCAGAAATACTACTGGAGGATTTATGGTCGATCCACTTTTGTACACTGCATCAAGATGTCAGTTCAGTGATAATGAAAATAATTTTGATGGCAAAACTTTACCTTGTGTCTCCAGCAAAATGAATATGGTTGAATGTCCGGTCTGCTCAGGTAAGTTCTGTTTAAATAAAGTTAATTAAAAAATGTAACAAAATAACTTGGGTTTAAGGCTTTCTTGATTTCCTGCTTGCAATAACCACTTCCAGTAGTTGTTTTGTGGCATAAAAGGAAATACCGTATAGAAATTATTGCCAACTTTACTTTGTTCTCTTTGGGTACCTCCTTAAATGAGTCAACCGAATAAAACATTAAGTATTATTATTTCATTCTCAAATCAAAATCTTGGATATGGAACTTCTTAATGATGTCCATACTAGTGACAAATGATCTTTTTGTTTTTATGCAAGGGCCACTACCCCCGTGTAATATGGATGACCGTCAAAAGACAAGCCTCCCTTATAATTTTTGTTTATCTTACTGTGACCACCTCCATCTTGAACAAACATGCTGCCAGTATCATCCCCTTGACTCTCTCTATTTTTTTTTTTTTTCCAACTATGCACATTCAGAGACTCAGTTACCAAAGTTACCAGAACTCCTTTGAATGAATTTACTTCGCTGGAGGAAAATAAAATGAGAAGCTGCCCAACTTTAGCTCCATTTCATTCAGTCAACATTTATGTGAAGCAGAGGGAAATGTAAATAGTACTCTGCTTCCAGCCTCAGGATTAATGAAGATGGAGAGTAGAAAAAAAAAAAAATGAGAATGAACTAGGGAGGACAAAGGGCTTTGATCACCTCACAGGGATAAAACCCACATGTGCACAAGGGACAAATATGCATAATTAATTGCGTGAATTGTATATATATGTACTCTACTCTTTATTTGTTTTTTCTGTATTAGGATATTTTGAGTCGTCCCAAATAGAGAGCCATGCAGCTTCCTGTGGTATTTTAGTTTCATCTGGTTCTGAGCCAGACACTGATGATGCTGATTCTCCAACAAACAAATCAGAGCAGGTTTGATATGATTTTAATGCTATATTGTACCTGCTTTTTCTCACCTTGATATTTTATTGGAAAAACTCTTTGAAATGACTCTCATATGGTAGAAAAATAAGCTGCTCTTTCCTAAATTATATTTATTATCAAGTAGTTTGTATGTTTTATAGAATTACATGATTGGTCTTCATTTACTTACAGTATTCATTCTGTCCAACAGGATAACTTTGATGAATGTCCAATTTGTGGAGACTTGATTAGGAATAGTGTGCTACAGGCTCATGCATCAGTGTGTGCCAGTTCTGCATTTGGCTGATTACTTCAGAATGTTAATGTCCCCTTCACCCCTGCTTTTTATATTCTTCCATTTTCAGCCAGACGTTTGGTTGTTTCAAAGTATGTCTGGAAGCAGATATTGTTCAGAATATTGGATATGTGTTCACCTATTTGACTGTATACTATACTCATTTTTATTGCTCAGTGTCCAGAATATTGCATTCATTGAGGGTGAAATGCTACATTTATACCTCTTGTCTTTGTAGGCTTGTCAGTTCTTTTTATTAAATTTTTGGTCAACCTGCTACTGTGTGGGATATAATGTCATATGTTAGCAGAATGTAACCTCTGCAAACATTTATTGGTAATGTTACGGAGTTTTCTTGACAACTACCAACACAACCATTACATTTAAGTGTCTTTGTATACTTTTCTTTTGCCAGATTTATTTTAGTTTGATTTTACCAGTTTAATGTACACGATATTTATGAACCAAGGAATGAATACATTTGGTGCTGTAATTATATACTTGAGGCATTTTATTTTTATATGAAAGAAATATACATATGGTAAGGTGATGTATTTAATGTTATTTTTACAGTTTGTGGTCAAGAGTTTAGAGGATATTCAGAATATAATTGCCCAGTTGTTGCTGTAATGAATGCTAATGGAAGTTGAATGTTATCTGAGGGAGTGGTTGTCTGTTGCCAGGAAAAATTATTAGATTATTAAATAGTTTTCTGTGTGACATCATTGAGAGATGAATCTTTGAATTTAAGATATAGCATAGGTTAATAATAGATGTAGCTGTGCCTATCAGAAAAATAAACAGCATATATTTTTAGGAGTTGAAACCGATCAGAAGCTCATTCTGTTTATGTTGTATCTGAAAGAAAATAATGAAACTGCCAATGAAATACTTACTGGTATGCATCATCAACACAGGTGGTGACAACTCTAAAAACTGCTCCATATAGTGTTGATATATCTCTGCTACCATTATTTAAACCTGATGGGCTCCTTATTGCTTTAAAGAAAAGGCAAGTATTTTAGCTGAAGTATTTGATTATATGCAGAGTTACATGATCCTTAATATGACTCAAGTTATTCTGAATTTAAATTGACATTTAGCATTTCGATCATGTTGTTTAATGTCTTTGTTTGATATGGATGCTTATGATAACACTGATCCTAAAGGAATTTTTCCTCTGTTTTCTAAAGAAATGTGCTTATCTCTTAGCACAAAAATTGTCAATAATATTTTGAAAATTGATCAGGTCTGGATGCTTTTCCTCTTGTTGGAGGATTGATAATGTTATGCTTCATACGAAGTTCTTACTGAAAGTGCATCACTCACAGATTCTCTCCCAATTATTTTAAGTCCTATTTTATCATGAAATTAGCATGGACTGCTAGTAAAGTGCCTTTATGATTATGCTTGGTACTGAACTTCTTTCGAATCTGCAGTTTAGTTTTGTAAAGGTCTGGGTATTTGTAATGCTCTTAACATTTTAAGCGAATTTGCAAAAAGCATTGGACTTTGGTCAGGAGAGTGATCTTGACTTTAGTTAACCTTAGTGATGCTGCTCCTTACTTTCCAGATAACTGCTTGCAGTAACCATCCACTATGCACATTATATAGTTAGAAGAGTTACTTACCTTTGAAGATGTAGTTGACATAGGTGCTATGATCCTCAGAATGCCATACACAACAGAGAACCACTAAACCAGTTGTAAACGCCCAACAAAGAACAGTCCAGAGATACAAGAAGAAGACTGTGTAATTATAAATTATATAACTGAAGGAGACTGTATAATTATCCAAATGAGACGTTAACCGTTTGACGGCTGAGCAGCTACAGACTGCTTGAGAATTCATATCCTCGGCCAGCATTGTGCATGATTCAGATCACATGACAGCGCAGGCTCAGTCACCCAAAGACAATGAGTAATAATATATTTCCTACTACCCTCCAACCTTAGTACACCATATATACAAAAAAAAATATTTTCCCCCTCATTTATCATCCCCCTTCTGAAAGTAGAGTTAAAGGTCTAGCTTGTCCACAGTTTTGTGGATTCTAGAGAACCTCCTGAGGTAAAGTGTATGGTAGTTAGTTTTGCAGGCTATCTCCATTTCTATTGCTGAAGTAAGCTTAAGCTTAACAGGTGGTTGAGGCTTGTTTGTGGACATATCCTTAGTAATGTATATAGGTGGAAGAAATTGTTCAAGAAAGTAGTTTGCCTCTTGAAAATTTCGTTTGTATATAGAATGCAACAATAGGAAAGAGGACTAGTCTGCAGTGTAATAGTGTAAGGAGCCCACTTGAAACCTCCAGAATAGGTATTATCATGATAGCAGACTCAGGTGCTAAGTTGAAATGTCCAGGAGTTTCAGTATGGCATCTTTTCAGCACAGATTTTTTTTGTCACTCACTGCTAAAAACCATGTCAGTAAGCAATATTAGATCAGATTGGGAAGGTAATCACCTATCAAACATCAGCTCTACTAGTGATACACTTGTAGTAGTATGTTGTGTTAGTCTGTTGTTGAAAATAAAGCTGTAGAGGCTCGGAAGCAACTTTTATACCATTTGTAAAGGTTAGTATCATCTCAGCTAATCCATTAAAATTAGCTGGTCACATGTATGGATATGCACTAAAGATATGTGTGGAAAACATGTTGCATTTTTAAGTATGTTGATAAGGGAGCTAACATCGCAAAATATTATTGCCATAAAGTTTCATATGTTATGACGTCCTCTGGAATTTACGGGGCAGCCAGGTGAACTGATGGCCAGTTAGTTGAAGTCTCGGTGCTGGTGAGTTAGAGGTTGTCTGTGTTTCTAACATTTGGTAGTTCTATGGATGTGGTTTTCAAGATAGCTTGTTCAGCAAAGTAGCCGCATAAGCCATAGTGTAAAGCAACATGTGAAAACTTGATTTTATCCTGATCCATTCATATTTGGCCACGGCCCTGACTTACCAAGTGTGTTTATGAATGATCCTGCAGTGGCAGCTTCACCATATGACATGGTAAGGGAAACCTTAAATGCTATCCACCCCGGCTCGATAGGAGTTGTGAAAACAGAATTCAGCGAGCGTTTGGCTAGGGTTCTATAGCATAGCATACATTCAAATGATTTAAATGATATTCAAGATGGTGATGAAATTTTCAATGAAAGAAGGGCATCCTTGAGTGGCATGGGCCTGGGAATGTTATCGGCAGAGGTGGAAAACAAATTTATTATGGTGTGTTTAAGGACCGGCATCTAGTGTGTTGTGAAGTACGAACTCCAGAACAGTATAATGTGGTTGAGGACTGTGCAAGCAGTGATGAAAATACTGAAGTGGTCCAGGAGAACTTCAGGGATGAGTCTTTGCAGGGTGACAAGACTGAATATGATGACAGTGCAGCTAATCACCCAGAAAATGCTAGTGATTCTGTTGATCAGATTCTCAAGGCTACAGTTGGCTAATATATAAAGAGCCTACTAGCAGAGAGTTGGTGTCAGGATATTTTTAGTCGATTAGGGAATGCCACTTGGAAGTACAAACACGTATAATTTGCAGAGGGACTCTTGATGATGGCATTGGTTAGGAGTATTTTTAAAAGGATTCTAACTCATGAGAAGTGGTGGATGATAAAACAGAAATGCTTGTTCTTTTCAATTCTGAAGAATTTTTGAAGGTCAAGGATAGTGACTTTACAAACTGGCAGAATAACAGAGGAAACAAAAGATGTTGGGCTGGATGCTACATCAGTTCGTTGGGTAGCAATGAAGAGGCAAAAGGTGGAAACCAGTTTTTAAAGTGTTTAGTGGCCAGAGGATTCGAGGAAAACACTGTGGACTTATGGAAAGACTCTCCAACTTGTCCAAAGGAAGCTTTACCTTTGGCATTTGCATATGCCTTCACCATTCAATACACTTATCACACTGGAAGTGAAGGTGGCTTGCCTACTAGGTAACAACATTGAGCGAGTGGTCTGCTTATGCCCTTCACCCGGGTATGCCAGTGGTAAGCTATGAAAGCTAAAGAAATGGGGAAAAGTGAAGACTGCTATCTCGAGTGTGTTTCAATCTATAGTCTGTGCAGTTTTGCCAGGCACTGTTATTTGCATGTGAAAGTCATAGGAGATAAGGTGTCGTCATTGAAGTCGGTGCTCTTCTGGGATAATAATAGCATAGTTGAAGACATCATATATATATATATATATATATATATATATATATATATATATATATATATATATATATATATATATATATATCAATGATTTCTTATGGGCTGGTACACAGGAGTTAGAACGGCAAGTGATAGAACCAGCGAGTCATATATTCTTTGTTGGTAGTTCAGAATCAAGAGCCTTCAGATGTGTTGGTCTAAATATTGTCTCCCATAGCGATGGCAGCTTTATGCTTGATCAGTTTCAGTGTGCTTCATCTTTGAAGCCAGTCACAGTAAGCAGACACAGGAGAACTGTCTGCTTCAGAGAAAACAGTATTGCGCAATAATTGGACAACTTTTAGTAGGATTGCCGCACATACACACACATGGCATGGCAAGGCCTCTGATGTGTGTGGTCAGAAATTGGGCTACTGTAGCGAAATTACTCAGGCTCAACAAAGTGATTGATAGAGTGTAGACTGATAACATAAGGCTGTACATTCCAAAAATGGGAATAATTGAAGACTGCTGTCTCTAATGCTTGTCAGATGTTCCTTTGCCAACCTTGTAGGTAATGGATCACAGGAAAGTTTTGTGATCGGCAGAAAAGATGTTACTTAAGCAAGACATCACATATATTGGCAAATTTGGAAGATCAGGTGGGTTTCAGATCGACTGTAGCTGCTGAAGAACTGACGCTGCTGAAATTGCTGTTAACCTCGCCAACATTTTGAGCGAGATGTTAGGAGGTAGAAAATATAAGATCAAATGTTATGTTGATGATAAGAGTTTAGTGTATGCTCTTCACTAATGCAAAATCATAGAATACTGGCGACTGTGGATTGACATAGCAGTTTTGCAAGACATTGGAAGGGAAAGATTAAGAATTGGTCTTGGGTGGATACTTGTCAGCAACTGACGAATTGCCTGACTAGGAAGCAGTTCAACCAAGCAGCTTCAAGTAGCAGTCAACTGGGACTAAGAGTGTAAGGTTTGCGTATACAGGGATTCCCTGGGTTACAGGTTCCCCAAGTTACGACAGAGGCCCATAAATTATTAATAAATCAATTTTTCGACCTACCTGGCTTTTGTGGTAAATACAAACCGCGTCCTGAACAGTTGTGTATGAATACACAGCTAGCAGCACTTGTATTCGTATGTATAGAGTTGATGTCTTTATTTGTTTATTTGAAGGAGTTATATTGAATTTATTCACAAAAGTACCTAACACATAGCTGTCAATACAATCTTATCAGGCTCAGGTTGAGAAGCAATCCCTTTACAATGGCGCTTCTCTTTAAGGTGTGTTCTTATTGATCTTATTGTGCTGTCTTTTGTCTTTTACAAATAGTAACTCCTATTAAGCATACTTCGTCCTGGATATATGGATGTTTGAGCAAGGGTTCTTTGGCTCTCAATTTATTGTAGCCTGTACACCACACATTAAACACTTTGTATAATTGTTCTTGTGTCTATTTCAGTCGTTCAATTGTGAGTTATTTTTTCTTGCTTTGTATAAAATAACTGATGCTGGTCCATTGTCTTGGAGCTTTTCTTCACTTTTCATTTCGTTGCCAAACGAAATCTATCACACATTTTTGTCCTCTTTTTGCCAGGTAATTTCTCTTTTGCAATTATGATCATCATATAGAATAATAAAATTGCGGAATCATAATGTATACTGTAGACTTTTTGCAAGTGTTGTTTCATCAATGCAATATACTTTTGTAGATATGGTAAAATTATATATTATTTATTTCCTAATAACAATTTTATTTTTTTATTGAAGAATTGTAGTATGAATTTCAGATGTGATTTTACATGAGTACGAAACATTACAACCATATATTAAAATATCTGTTATAGAGTAGTAGAATTTTGAATTTTTTTTTTTAGGCAGACTTGTAAACTATAAGTTTCATTTCAATTCCTGTATATATCAAGTTAGTGGTTTTATTTATTTATTTGTTTATGTATTTGGCTATTTGAAGGAATTATATTTAATTTATTTAAAAAATTATCAAGTTCATAGTCATAAATACGATCTTTATGCAAAAAAGTTTGTTGAGGTTGGCAAAAGAATGCGTAGTTACACTCCATTAGACCGAGAAGAAGAAGCATCGCTCAATTCACTCTTTTACGCCATATTGTTTCTTGTGCTCATTCGCTGTGACTATATACTTTCAACATGTTTGAAATGAACAAGTTATCAGTGCTTTGGCTGGATGACCAGCATCCCCGTGAACCTCCTGTTAATTCAAGAGAAAGGAAAAAGATTATTTAATGCTGTGAAAATGGGAAAAGAGGGAAGAAGAAACGTCGCCCACTTCCTGCTCGTATGCCATATTATTGTTCTTGTGCTCATTCGTTGGTGTTAAGGCGTTCGACCCTGGCAAAAAATGCAAAATGTACATAGTGTATACACTCACTTTGTGGAACAATGCGAGGATAGGTTCTCAAAAGGCACCCATAATGTAAAATTCGTGTAATGTAACCAGTCATTTTCCATAAGAAACAATGATAATAGGCATAGATACGTTCCAAAACCGTACATAAACACACTATGCCAAAGATATAAGTAAAACATAATTTGTAAGTACACCTTGTTCGTTTTGTCAGCGAAATTGCAATAACACCCCCCTAAAAATAATAGTAAAAAAAAATACGAAATTTGCAAATAATGCCCATCCAAAAAAAAAAAAAAAAGGAAAAAAATTGACCGCCTCAGAGGCACTTTTCCGTCATCCTCCTCCTTGTCTACCGCTTAATGCGATCAGATAGTGTGAAGAAAATTGAAGAAAGCATTAAGAACAAACATCAAACATATTTTCAATATAATATCGTCAGGGAAATAGCGTGTGAGGGTGCATCAGCTGATAAGGAAGTAGCAAAACATTTGCCGATAGAGGTTCGTTCTCCCGCATCCTCCTCCTCTTCTACTGCCAAATGCGATCGAATATTATTAAGAAAATTGAAATAAAAATATTAAGAACAAACGGCAAACAAATTTTTGATATAATCGTCAGGGAAATAGGGTGCATCAGCTGATACGGAAGTAGCAAAACGTTTGCCGATAGAGGTTCGTTCTCCCGCATCCTCCTCCTCTTCTACCGCTTAATGTGATCGAATATTATGAAGTAAATTTAAAAGAAACATATAGAACAAACAGCAAACAAATTTTTTATATAATATCGTCAGGGAAATAGTGTGCAAGGGTGCATCAGCTGATACGGAAGTGTGACAAAACGTTTGCCGATAGAGGTTCGTTCTCAAGCATTCTCCTCCTCTTTTACCGCTTAATGCGATTGAATATTTTGAAGAAAATTGAAAAAAAGCATTAAGAACAAACAGCAAAAAAATCTTCTATATAATATCGTCAGGGAAATAACGTGCGAGGTGCATCAGCTGATATGGAAGTGTGACAAAATGTTTGTCAATAGAGGTTTGTTCTCTCGCAGCCTCCTCCTCTTCTACCTCTTAATGCGATCAAATATTATGAAGATAATGGAAAAAAGCATTAAAAACAAACAGCAAACAAATTTTCTATATAATATCGTCAGGGAAATAGTTTGCGAGGGTGCATCAGCTGATACGGAGGCGGGAAAACATTTGCATCCTCGTGCTCACCAACACCATCAGTGTTGCCAGAATAGATGAATGTGAGAAATTTTAAATACAAAAATTATACATGTAAGCTGGTAAGTTCTTTCAAGTATCTTAAAGATGAAGTACATTTTTATTTAAATTACAGTACTACCATCTTGTAATTAATATATATTCTAAAATGTACCATTCATGTGAAAAAAAAACATTCACTTTATCTGGCAACACTGGCCACCATGCACGTTCCAGTGTATGCCTGTTGCCCACCGCATAATATTGCATTAATTTGTTTACTGTACAGTAAATCTGTATATCTTTTATACTGTACATTATTTGCATGTTAATATAAATAACTACAGGTCTGTCTACTTTGTTATGTACTTATAAAATGTTTTACTTATCTTATATCTTTGGCACAGTGTGTCTATGTAAGGTTGTGGAACGTATCTATTCTCTTTATCATTGTTTCCTATGGAAAATGACTCGTTTTTTCACCCGTCACTTCTGAGAACCTATCTAGACGTTATTTTGAGAACTAGGTGTACATAGCAAAGCAGAAAGACCTGTGGTTATTTATTTAATATACAAATAGTGTACAGTATAAAAGATATACATATTTACAGTACAGTAAGCAAATTAACGCACAGTATTATGCGGTGGGCAACAGGCATACGCTGGGACGTTCGTGGTGGCGATGAGCACGTAACCTAAGTGGTAGGAGAAGAGGATGAGGATGCAGGAGACCGAACCTCTATCTGCAAACGTAAACAAAGATAAAATAAGCATAAGAAATAACCAAAGCAAGACTAAAAAACTAAAAGAAAATTTTCATTATGCAATGCATGAATGTAAAACACATTCTACTCACTTTATGTACGGTGAGCAACAGGCATGGGATGAGCATGGTAGCGATGAGCGCTTGACATAAGCGGTAGGAGAAAAGGAGAACGAACCCCTATCAGGAAACTTAAACAAAAATAAAATAAAAACAAGAGCAAGACTAGAAAATAAATTTTTCCGTTAAGCAATGCCTGAATTACTGTAACAAAAAAAAATATAAAACATTCTGCTCACTCTGTATATGATGAGCAACAGGCATGGGACGAGTGTGGTGGCGGTGAGCACTTGAAATAAGCGGTAGGAGAAGAGGAGAACGAACCCCTATCTGCGAACGTAAATAAAAATACTAAACAAAAGCAAGACTAGAAAGCTAAATTTTTTCATTATGCAGTGCCTGAATTACTGTAACAAATAAAAATTAAAACACTCTACTCACTCTATATATGGTGAGCAACAGGCATGGGACGAGCGTGATGGCGGTGAGCATGTGACGTAAGCGGTAGGAGAACAATCCCCTATCTGCAAATGTAAACAAAAATAATATAAAAATTAACAAAAACAAGACTAGAAAACTAAATTTTTTCATTATGCAACGCCTGAATTACTGTAACGAAGAAAATATAAAACACATTCTACTCACTATATACGGTGAGCAACAGGCATGGGACGAGCTTGGTCTCGGCGAGCATTTGACATAAGCGGTAGGAGAAGAGGAGGGGGAAGCGTTAGAACGAACCTCTAGCTGCAAAAATAAATAAAGATACTGTAACATAAAAAAATGAATAAAAGCAAGTCTAGAAAACAAAATTTTTCTTTCATTATGCAACGCCTGAATTACAGTAATGATGTAAATAAAAAATATACACATTCTACTCACTCCATATATGGCGAGCAGAGACGACGGCGTGGTGGAGGCGAGCAGGTGATATAAGCGGTAGGAGAAAAGGAGGAAATGGAAGAGCCAACCCCTAGCTGCAAAAATAAAGATAAAAAAATTTGAAAAGCAAGACTAGAGAACTCATTTTTTTTATCATACAATGCCTGAATATAATACTGTAGTATGGTATAAAAAATATAACTTAAAAAAAAAAACGTAGAATATTACACAGATGTACTCACTCTGTATACAATAGGCATACAGTACTGGGATAGGTGGGCTGGCGCTGAGGAGGTGACTTAAGCGGTAGGAGAGGGAGGAGGAAGGGGGAGAGCTAACCCCTGGTTGTGATTGGGGTTCATACTGCTTAGATGTGCTGGGCCGATCATCAGATTCTCTTTTGATTGAGAAGTAGGCATCAAGAGTTTCCTGCTGTGCAATCCTCCTCTTTTCTTTCAAAAGTTCATTGTAGCAGAAACTATCATGCATAACCTTTTGAGATGTCAAGCCTGCACGCTCTATATTAGGATCGTCCTTATCCAAAATATCCAAGGCACTCTCTATGAGGTGGAAAAATTAAGTCAATCTACTCTCAGTGAGTGCTTTCATGGGGCCCTCATGAATTGCTTCTGCCTCGTTTTCCTCCCTCTCCTCATGTTGTCGCTAGTCTTCCATATCGTCCAATTCCGCGGCTGTCAATTCCTCCGTGTGGGAAGCAAGCAGGGCATCAATGTCGGTGAATCCCACACGTGCGAGCTGAACACACTCAAGTCTCATCCTTGAGAGCAGATAACTGAGATCAAAACCCGTGAAAGAGTTTACAAAAAGGACTGTATAACTTCAGCACAAGAATCCTTCACATACCACATGGCGTGCTTGATATTAAACCTTTCCAGTAATCCTTAATCGCATTCTTCTTTATCTCTATCACCGAGCTATTGCGGGCCTCAGCTGCTCTATCAAGGTCGGCCATGCTGACGTCAGTCTTACTCCTTAGGTCTTTAAAAGAATTCCTAAGGTAATGAGATTTCAGCATCTGCAATACCCCCTAGTCCATTGGTTGGAGTATTGAAGGTGTATTTGACAGCAGAAACACAACTTTTATATTCGGATGAAGATCAGTAATTGACGGAGGATGGGCTGGAGCATTGTCTAATACTAGAAGAATTTGATGGGTATATCCTGACCCTTGCAATAAGATTATAACTTGTTTGGGAGACGAGTCAAGAAATAATCTTTAAAAATACTCTTCGTCATCCATCCTTTCCTATTTGTGTATCAGTGCACTGGAAGTAACTTTATAATAACCCTTTAGTGCTTGAGGATTTTCCGAATAATACAGGTATCAGTTTCTTGTCGCCCTCAGCTTTAGCAGCAAGGTAAAGCGATCTTTTGCTGCCTTATGTCCTGAAGCACGTTTTCTTCTATGGAAATATACGTCCTGTCAGTCATTCGTTTCCAGTATAAAGCAGTTTCATCTATATTGAAAATCTTCTTTGCCATATATCCCCCCTCCTCTATGATGGCCTTTAATTCGGCAGGAAATCACTTTGCCGCATCCATATCAGCTGATGTGCTCTCACCCATGCATTTTTCGGTTGTAGTAACCAAACCTATGCTGAAAATTTTAAAACCAGCCAGGCTAGTTGCAAAAGATTTTACTTCTTTTGCCTTCCACCTGGGATTTCATATGCTCATAAATCTCACATGCTTTTTCCTTGACGATATTATACGGCAAGTTTGTTTGCTGTTTATTCTTAATGCTCATCCACATACATAGCATTTCTCCATTCTCTCCATAATATCCAATAGAGAATATGGAGACTTAAGCAAATTAAACTAACTTTTCTTTATTCTTTCCGCATTTTCATGGATAGTGCGCAACGTGCTTTCACTGAGTGCATCGACCGTTTTATGGCCGCTGTACTCTCACCACGCTCATAATGGGCCAACACTTGAAGTTTTTCTTCAAGGTTTATTGCCTCTCTTACTCTTGGGAGTAGAAGCGCTTCCCCAGTCTTTTCCTGGGCGTTTACTGGCCATGATAGACGAATAAAAATATGCAAAAAAGCACAGGAAACACAAACCTTACCACAAAAACAGCTACAACAAGCGATATATCCACACAGTATGCTGCGTAAAGAGAGACTGAAGCACATAGTAGCATGGCGGGAAAGTGCCTCCAAGGCGGTCGCTTATTTACTAAAATGAACCGTTTTGTTCTGATTTTTTCGTGAGCGTGTTACTAGCAAATTTTGAATTTTTTTACTATTTTTTTTTGGGTCATTATTTTAATTTCGCGTAGTACAAACACGCGTAAAAAGTGAGTTGACTGTATTTGTATATATTTTTTACATTTATAGACTTTGGTATATATTTGATTGTAAAGGGATAAAATTCTATATTTTGTTGAAGACACATATGCATATAAAGCCAAATACTGAAATGTGAAGGTTCCTAAGTTGGATATGGGGCTGATGATGCAAGCTAACCACAGGAGTAAAGGTTAGCTCTACTGTATACTGTACTTTTACCATTTTTTTGTTTAGATTATTTATTTTTAGCATAGGTTCGTATTTAGCTGTGTTCCGACTCATGATGAAAACTGGGTTACAACAGCTGTTAAGAATAAAACTCCGTCGTAAATCAGTGTCCTCCTGTATGGACTTCACATACATTCAACCCTCAATTCAATGGACTAATGGTAGGGGACCTTGATCCATTAAATCCGATTGTCTGTTGTTTCTGAATTGGGGTCTGTAGTGGCAACAATTACATAATGTAAAAAAGAGGAATAATTCTTTTAAGCAAGTACAACATCTAATATGACATTGTGAAATTACCTGTATGCTGTTACTATAATAAAATTCAACATTTTTATTTTTGTGAGTGCATATATGTGGGAGAGAGAGAGAAAGAGATATGAGAATTTCTTTGTGTTACCATTAGGTCAGTGTTTTACATCAACAACAATAATAACAATAATAATACACCCAGCTCTTGGAATAATGCGAAGATAGGTTCTCAGAAGTGATGTGTAATTTAAAAATTGCATAATGTAACGAGTCATTTTCCATAAGAAACAATGTACATAGGCACACTATGCCAAAAATACAATATAAGTAAAACATATTTTACAAGTACATAACAAAGCAGAAAAACCTGTACTGTAGCTGTTTTTATTGAAAAGATACTCAGATTTACTGTACAGCGTGCTCTTGCACGCTTTTTCCCTGATGATATTTTATGGCAAGTTTGTTTGCTGTTTATTCTTAATTCATTTTTTCCATTCTCTCCATAATATCCGATCGCATTAAGCGGTAGAAGAGGCGGAGGATGCGGGAGAATGAACCTCTTATCTGCAAACGTTTTGCCGCGTCCGTATCGGCTGATGCACTCTCGTACGCTTTTTCCCTGATGATACTTTATGGCAAGTTTGTTTGCTGTTTGTTCTTAATGCATTTTTTCCATTCTCTCCATAATATCCGATCGCATTAAGCGGTAGAGGAGGAGGATGCGGGAGAACGAATCTCTTATTTGCAAACGTTTTACCGCCTCCGTATCAGCTGATGCTCTCTCGCACGCTTTTTCCCTGAAGATATATATATATATATATACACACACACATACAGTGATCCCCCACTGGATCGCGTTTTCACTGTACCACCTTTTTTTTTTTTTTTTTTTTTTTTGGCAAATTATTTTATTTTCTGGGTAAATGCAAAAATATTAAAATATAAAAAAAATAAAAATTCAGTATTTTCATTTTTTTTATTGAAAAAAACATTTCATTATCTAATTGATAAAAAAAAATTTATTTCCCAGCCTACGAATAATAACAGTAAAAAATAGTAAAAAACAAATTTAGATATACGTACGTACAGTATAACTCACAGTATTGCACCATGCGAAATATTGTCTGATAGCGTACAATGTATTGGGGTCGCAGCTACGTGAGCTAGCATATATATATTTCCAGTAGTTTCATGATTTTATTGATAAAAAAACGTATTTCTTAGCCTAAGAATAATAAAACAGTACAAAATAGTAAAAGACTTAAATACTAACAGTATTGCAACATGTAAAATACGATACTGCTATCAGCGTTGTGGACAAAGGCTCGTTCAGTCTAACTCACGTGTGCGCCGTTCACGTTGTGCTTATTAAATGTTTTGCTTGTGTCCAATAGCGCTCAATGTATTGGGGTCGCAGCTACGTGAGCTAGCATATATATTTATATTTCCAGTAGTTTCATGATTTTATTGATAAAAAAACATATTTCTTAGCCTAAGAATAATAAAACAGTAAAATATAGTAAAATACATAAATACTAACAGTATTGCAACATGTAAAATACGATACCGCTGTCAGCATTTCGGACTAAGGCTTCCACCATCTTCCATTTTCTCGCCTCACTCGTGTGCGCCGTTCACGTTGTGCTTATTATTATTAATACGTTTTGGTTGTGATTTTTTTACTCGCATATTTTAACCTTTGCAATGCCTCCCAAGCATCCTTCATCTTCTAAGGCTTCTTGTAGTGAGCCTAAGCGGCAAAGGAAAATGTTAACCATAACAGATAAGGTAAGTTTACCTATCACGTACATATAAATATACGTTGCATGCTGCTATTTATAAAGTAAAGGGTGGTTTTTTTAACAGTGCAGGGAGGGTTTATACAGTAAACGTAAAAATAATTGTAAAATACCTATGTATATGAGTATGTCATATAAGTTTACGCTTGCATGCTGTTATTTATGAAGTAAAGGGTGGTTTGTTAACAGTACAGGGAGGGTTTATGCAGTTTATACGGTTTAAACGTAAAAATAAATTAAAATATCTATGTACATATAGGCTGATCCTACTCCGCGATTTTCCTGTTTCGCACCGGGTCCCGGAACCGAACCCCCGCGATAATAGGAGGATCACTGTATATATATATATATATATATATATATATATATATATATATATATATATATATATATATATATATATATATATATATATATATATATATATATATAGATACAGTGATCCTTCGCTGTATCGCGATTTCACTGTACCGCGATTTTTTTGGCAAAAAAAAAAATTTGGGGGGGGTATATGCAAAAATATTAAAATATTAAAAAACTAAAAATTTTCAGTATTTTCATTTTTTTTATTGAAAAAATAAATTTCCAGTAGTTTCATGATTTTATTGATAAAAAAACCTATTTCTTAGCCTAAGAATAATAAAACAGTAAAAAATAGTAAAAAAACATAAATACTAACAGTATTGCACCATGTAAAATACAATACCGGTATCAGTGTTGGAAAACGAAAAGGGTCGAACCTACGTAAGATAGTACATATTAAAATTTTTATTATTTTATTGATAAAACAAGTATTTCCTAGCCTAAGAGTAATAAAACAGTAAAAAAACATACATTTAGATATGTAACTCAGAGTATTGCATCATGTGAAATAGTGTCCTATAGCGTACAACGTATTGGGGTCGCACCTACGTGAGCTAGCATATATATTAAAATTTCCAGTAGTTTCATGATTTTATTGATAAAAAAACGTATTTCTTAGCCTAAGAATAATAAAACAGTAAAAAACATAAATACTAACAGTATTGCAACATGTAAAATACGATACCGCTATCAGCGTTCGGACAAAGGCTTGCACCATCTTCCATTGTCTCGCCTCACTCGTTCAGTCTAACTCATGTGTGCGCCGTTCACGTTGTGCTTATTAATATGTTTTGCTTGTGATTTTTTTACTCGCATATTTTAACCTTTGTAATGCCTCCCAAGCATCCTTCATCTTCTAAGGCTTCTTGTAGTTAGCCTAAGCGGCAAAGGAAAATGTTAACCATAACAGATAAGGTGAAACTCTTAGATATGTTGAAAGAAGGAAAAAGGTTTCCGGATGTCGGCCGCTATTTTGGCCTCAATGAATAACAGTCGTAAAGCTGTTATTGGCTGCGGAATAATTTCCTCTGGCGTCTATAAACTCATTACCATCTCATTCACGGTAAGTTTACCTATCACGTACATATAAATTTACGTTGCATCCTGTTATTTATAAAGTAAAGGGTGGTTTTTTAACAGTGCAGGGAGGGTTTATACAGTAAACGTAAAAATAATTGTAAAATACCTATGTACATGAGTATGTCATATAAATTTACGCTTGCATGCTGTTATTTATGAAGTAAAGGGTGGTTTGTTAACAGTACAGGGAGGGTTTATACAGTTTATATGGTGTAAACGTAAAAATAAATTAAAATATCTATGTACGTATTGGCTGATCCTACTCCGCAATTTTCCTGTCTCGCGCCGGGTCCCGGAACCGAACCTTCACGATAATTGAAGGAACACTGTATATATATATATATATATATATATATATATATATATATATATATATATATATATATATATATATATATATATATATATATATATATATATATATATATATATATATATATATATATATATATATATATGAACATAAGGATATATTAGTGATGTATATGATATGTAATTACCTAATTGTGCTTATGAGAAAGATCCCTATGCTTGTAACCTCCCGTGTTCTGGTCGGTGCCATTTTTATACACTGGTATTTATTATCACTTTTGTCCTTAAAACTATGACTTGAGTTAGCATGAACTACCTCCTCACTTAGCAAATTCCAATCATCAACTATTCTTACACTATAAAGGTACATGTTTACATCCTGCAAAGAAGTTGTCTTATGAAGTTTCAAATAATGACCTTTAGTTCAAGAGCCAACCATATCGACATATCGATCCCTATCTACTCTATCAAAGCCATGAGGGAAATTAAAATCGTCACCATTGTCTTGAATATATATCAAGACAGTTTATTTCTACGTACATATGTAAGTGTTGTTTTGCATATAGTTTCGTTTATTGTAACGTAAGTGCATGAATGTATACTTTTTTACTTAGTATGTGTACCTATTAATTTCTATCATGTATACACGTATATTCGTATGTATAATGTGTAGTTTATTATGGAGGCTGGCTGTAGAAGACTTGGAGAAAGGAATGTAGGTCACTAATGGATTTTAGCCATTAACCCTTCACCTCCTTGATAACGCTTATTGCATCGCCTGTTTAAACAAAGAAGCGTTGTAACCAAGGACCCCAACAAACGAGGGGGGTTTTGTAAGACTTTCTTACAAAAAGGTTAGTTGCCGTCATGAGATGCTACGAGGCACTCATTTTTACTGTGTTTATTGACAGTACTTATAAGTTTATTCTTAGTTTTTCTCGTGGGGCGTTACGAGACACTAAAGTAGAAGAACATGGTAGAGATCCGTGGATCAGAAGATTCGAGTTTGATTCGGAGTCCCCTGATTGCTGACGACATCAGGGTTATCCGGATAGATGAGTACAGATTTATTTTATTTCTAACAATATTTATGACTACGTGTGAGGGACAATGAGCTCATTTAATTGAACACTCGTAGGTAGAATGTATGTTAGAAAATTTATTATTCTGTATGAGGAAATTTTAATTTAAGGTGAGGAGAGTTTATTTAAATATTCACATATCAGCAGTTCATAAACCCCCTTATAAAATATTTGCATGTATGTCTATGCATGTAATATTAATAATATTTTATTGGTAGAGGATTTAATTTTGAGATCGTGGTAGGCCTCTACTGAAGCTGTGTCAGGATTTCCGAATTTAGGGGGTTATAAGATCAAAGGGTAATAACACACAGGAAATCATCCACAGCTTTTGGTCCTTCAAACCGGATGAGAAATGGTGTGGTAATGGTGAAAATAGTGTACATTTTAGATAAACTCCCGCCTTATAAGAAGTTAGTGTAAAACTCTACGGTTAAAATCGTCCACATTTCAGCGAAGAAAAAAAAAGGAGGAGCATTGCATGAATATTGCGAATATGACTTTGAAATTTAAGTGGTTGTAGAAATAAATAAGAGAATCTTTTTCCCGCGTGGATAAAGCGGTTCTCTATCTGTGGAAACGAAATACACTTTCGTAGTTGAGCGTCCATTAAGTAATTTGGATATTAGTACCCAATTTCGGCTGGGTGAACAGTGGTTTTTAGGGATTTGTGTGTTTACATATTTCCCATTTAACGATGTCTAGAATGTCGTATTGATTCCTTTGTTTATGTAAATAAACAGAAGGTAGTGACCCACCTACTGCTAGGTGCACAGTGTCGTTTATTTGAGGAACAGTGTGGTTTGCATTACAATTTCCATTTACTGCTGCTGACTTAGCAGTGTCGTTTAATTGATGAAAAGTGTGTTTTACACTTTGAGGATTGGCGTCATAATTGATGGAATTAAATAACTGTATGTTATTATCTTGAAATTTTGGAAGATTGTCCTTTGATACTCTTTACAGAGTGATTGTTTGTTGCATTGTGGATACATAAAGAATATCGTGATTCTTTGATGCTAAAATTGCATCAACTATTTGTTTGTTGTTTTATGTTCTATTTACTTTCTCAATATGTCGGTTAAATCTGAGGCATTAAAACGCCTTCGGGAATTGGTTCAACGTGATTGTGTTCAGTGTCAAACAGAACTTGCCAAAGATGATGAGACACTTGTTGTTGATTATTTAGAAAGATGTCATCATACGCTAACAGAAAGATTCGGAAGATATGATAGGAAATATGAAGAATATGTCGAGTATAAGCCCCTTACAAGGGATTCTGAAGAGGAGGATACAGAACATGACAATCTAGTTGAAACAGTAAATGATATTAGCTTAGCTGTCCTAGAACGGATTCGTAAGTTAGGAACTATGAAGAGTACTTGAGCTCCTAGTTCCGAGAGTTCAAGCCTCCCTAGTGGGCAACCCACACCTAAATTTCCTGAAGTAAAATTACCACAGTTCTCTGGAAACTATGATGAATGGAACGAGGTTTGGGATACGTTTGATAATTTAGTACATAGTACTTCTATGGCAATTATGACAAAGTTTACCATCTTGAGAAATGCCCTTAAAGGAGATGCAAAAGACACCATAAAGGGATATCCTGTTGCTAGTGAGAGTTTTGATGAGTGCATTCAACAGCTACAAGCTGTTTATGCCAGCAAGGACAGGATTGTATGAAATTTAATGAGGAAATTGGTAAAAATACCAACTCCCTCTTCTAATTATTCATCACTTTTTAAGTTCAAGCAGGAAGTAGAAGCCATTACTCGAAGTCTGAAAAATATAGATCTCCTAAAGAATTAATCTTTACTTTAATCTGGAATGTTAATACAGACAAGTTGTCTTTGAAAAGTCTGAAGGCTAGAGAAGATGTGTTGACCAAACATAAACTTCTGTCACTGGTGGGTATATTTTTGGACCCCTTAGGTCTAGTATCACCCTTACTAAGAAGAGGAAAAATTCTTATTCAGAAAGCTTGGTCTGAATGGCTCTCATGGGAATATCTGTTGTCAGAAGTATACAAAGAGGAATCATCAAATTATGAAAGATCTGAACGTCAAGCTGCCCAAGGGTTGAAGAATTGTGGGCAAGCTTAATCATAGATGATAAATTGTAGTACTGATGGGGAGACACCCCCCTTTTTTTTCTTTTTTTTTTGGATGGGCCCAGGATGTCTTGAATATATTTCAATTCAGTTTATTTCTACGTACATATATAAGTGTTGTTTTGCATATAGTTTCGTTTATTGTAACGTAAGTGCATGAATATATACTTTTTGACTTAGTATGTGTACCTATTAATTTCTATCATGTATACACGTATATTCGTATGTATAATGTGTAGTTTATTATGGAGGCTGGCTGTAGAAGACTTGGAGAAAGGAATGTAGGTCACTAATGGATTTTAGCCATTAACCCTTCACCTCCTTGATAACGCTTATTGCATCGCCTGTTTAAACAAAGAAGCATTGTAACCAAGGACCCCAACAAACGAGGGGAGTTTTGTAAGACTTTCTTACAAAAAGGTTAGTTGCTGTCGTGAGATGCTACGAGGCACTCATTTTTACTGTGTTTATTGACAGTACTTATAAGTTTATTCTTAGTTGTTCTCATGGGGCGTTACGAGACACTCAAGTAGAAGAACGTGGTAGAGATCCGTGGATCAGAAGATTCGAGTTTGATTCGGAGTCCCGTGATTGCTGACGACATCAGGGTTATCCGGATAGATGAGTACAGATTTATTTTATTTCTAACAATATTTATGACTACGTGTGAGGGACAGAATGAGCTCATTTAATTAACACTTGTAGGTAGAATGTATGTTAGAAAATTTGTTATTCTGTATGAGGAAATTTTAATTTAAGGTGAGGAGAGTTTATTCAAATATTCACATATCAGCAGTTCATAAACCCCCTTATAAAATATTTGCATGTATGTCTATGCATGTAATATTAATAATATTTTATTGGTAGAGGATTTAATTTCGAGATCGTGGTATGCCTCTACTGAAGCCGTGTCAAGATTTCCGAATTTAGGGGGTTATAAGATCGAAGGGTAATAACACACAGGAAATCCTCCACAACCATATCCCCCTTACTCTTCTAGCTCCTATTCGTGGTAAGTCTAATTCCCTCAGCCTTTCCTCATAACTGATTGGGTATTTCTGGACCACTTTGGTGGCATATCTTTGAACTCTCCACCTTATTGATATGGTGTTTCAAGCCTGCATAATTGACATGAACATTTCTATACATATCATTGTACATGTGCCTGAGTGCTGCAGTCCTTACTATGCCATTTATATATATTTCTGGAGACAAAGCCAATATGCTTTTTCTTAGATCTCTCTCATTCTCTATCTCTTTTAAGTTTTGCATCTGCTATTGAGTATACAGGTTTGGGCCTTCTCACATCTACCCATTCTCATCACCTTACATTTTGAAGTACTGAATTTCATTAGCCACTTTTCTGACTACTCATGCAGACTATTTGGGTCTTCCTGAAGTTCTTTACCATTGTTATCGTCTCTTACTTACTTCACAACCTTTGCAGCATCTGCAAACATATTCAAGAATGAATCTGCAGTTTCAGATAGGCCATTTACCTATACAACGAACAAAAGTGGCCCTAAAATTGAACCCTGTGGAACACCACTACTAACCCTTCTCTATTCAAACACTGAGTGTCTTACTTTAACCCTCTGTTCCCTTCCTTCTAATTAAGTTTTTATCCATTCCTATACATTTCCACCTATCCTTGTCATTACTTGCAGTTTCTTAATAAGTCTCCCATGAGGGACAGTATCAAATGACTTCTGAAAATCTAATATTATGCAATCTGCAAAGCCCTTACTTTCCTGTAAGATCTTGCTTACCTCATGATAAAATTCTTATAAATTTGTCACTGTTGATCTGCCTTCTCTGAAGCCATGTTATCTCACTGACCAAAAGTTGAAGGATTCTAAGTGAAGAGAAATAAGTTATCTTAGTAGTTTCTCCATAACTTTAGACTATGCTGGTCAAGGAACCAGGCCTATTATTTAGAGCTGTATTTCTCCTTTCCTTTTGAAGATAGGTACTATGTTTGCTTGTTTCCAGCATCTTGGAATCTCCCTAGGTTCGTACAACTTTTCAGATATGATGCATAGCACCGCTGATATTGGTTTAGAGCATTTTGTAAGTACATAAGGGGATATGTCATCAGGACCTGTAGCTTTATGGGCATCTAACTCTATCATCGCTTTGCAAACCTCTGTGGCTGAAAATATGATGCTCTCTAATACTGGCCCATGATCTCTTATCTTTTCTATCTGAAGGGGTAGGGTATATTCTGTTGTAAATACTGACTGAAACTGGTTCAATTCTTTGCTGGTGCTTGGACATCACAGTGGGGGGTTGGGGCTTGCCCTGGCTGACGAATACCCATTGTAATGAAATGGAAATAAAGTTTATTATTATTATTATTATTTTTCCATCTGTCTCTTCAACTTTAAAACCTTTTCTTTGACCTTCAGTTTTCTGCTGATAAAGCTGTGAAAAAGTTTGGGATTTTCTTTAGCATTCCTGGTAATATTCTTTTCATACTTTTTCTCTTTCTCCCTTTCTTCTTTTTTTTTTAGGTAATTTTTTGCTCTTTTGTGTGTCTGACAGGCATTTATGTTTTTTCTACTATGCCTATTCCAGAATTGGTCTCTGCTCAGGTCTCTTACACTCATTAATGAACCATTTCTCTCTGGCATGAATAATTCCTGTTTCAGTGAAAGGTATGCAACAAGTACAGCATATGTCTTTACCTCCGTCAATAATTCTTTACATGTGTTGCCTTCCTCAGAGGTTACTTCTATTATTCTTGCCTTTGCCTCCCTAGACTATTTACCACTTCGGTGAATGCTTACAATATTCTCTGAGCCACATACTACTCCAATGCTTCATTGTCACATCTAAAGCCCTAGCTTTATTATGTTCGTCTCCCCTGCCATATTGACTCTTGGGATTCACTTGTGCCTGAGATTATCTCTGACTTCTCTTTATCAAGTGTCTGTTTCATCAATGGATTTGCCCTGTCAATCATAGCATCATTTTTTTTGTTACTGTTCCTTCGTAGTCAACAGTATTTACGTTTTCCAGTGCCACCTCCCTCACTGCCTCTATTCTTCCACATTTTGCTTCACTGAATCTACAGAAGATCTTGTAATGCTCTCATGTTCCATATTCAGCTCCTGAAAATCTTTTCTAAACTATTTAATGTTTTCCTTTATCTGTACATTCCAAGCTGCAATCTCGTCTCTCTCAGACGAGAGCAGTGAACTAATAATTAATTCTTTTAGACTGTCACTCAACTGTTTGTTATCTTCTTGTTTAGAAAGCCTGGCTTGTAGTTCATTCCTTCCCCCCCCCCTTCCAGCATTTTGATTCGTTTTTATGGTTCTTTTCTCTCTTCCTCTTGTGCCTTGTTGCTCTTTTCAAAAAAAAAAATTTTAATCCCTTAGTGTGTCATTTTCTTTCAACTTACTTTCAGAGCCTTCTTTCATTTCTCTATCATATTTTGAATTTTATCATCCAGGTCAATACAAGAGTCAAAAGGTCCCTGATTGTTTTTAGATTTCTAAGAGCTACTCCCCCTTCCACAACCCTCGGGGATCCTTTGCCACCCCTCTACCAATAATTGAACTGGGAAGTTAGAAACAGATGGTTTCATCTTTGAGATTGAGTCTCACAGAATACAAGAAAAAGTGTTTATTTAATCTCATGCAGATGTGAGTTGTCTTATGAGAAATAATTTAGTTAATCTCTTCAGTGAATCATTCTCCTGGTAACACACACCCTAACTTAAGCTTGACATTGGTAATAATAAAGCACCACATAAAGAAAAGCTTGAATACACAACCTAGGAAAAACACTTGATGCCTTGAACACCTGTTTTTGTCATTATTACTTCTTAATTGCTAAATTGATCATTTTGGAAGAAAAATATCAGTCGAATTTTAACTAAGATATGTTATGAAGGGCTCAAATTAACCACAAGTGAGTAATAAGAAGTAACTCGATTTATATGATAAATTTAATAAAAAGAGCAAAAAAAAAAACTTGAATATATTTCAAGACAGTTTATTTCTACATACATATGTAAGTGTTAATTTACTTGATAGTTTTGTTCATTGTAGTTTAAGTTCATGCGTGTATACTTACGGACATAGTATGCATACTTATTCATTTATATCAAATTTACATGTATATTCTTATGTATAATGTGTAGTTTGTTCTTTGGCTTAGCTTTAGAAGAGAGAGAGGGAAATCTGAGACACCAAAGACTTAATGACAAACCTGTCACCCCCTCAGGATTTCCTCGCCCGTGTGCACAAAGAACCATTATATGTAATTGTTTTTACTGACAGACAAGGGGAGTTTTGTGAGACTTTCTTTCAAAAGGTTAATTGTCTTTGTGAGATTCGACGAGACACTCATGTTTACGATGTGTGAAATCAGTTGTAATTGAGAATATAATATTTTTGCTACCGTAGTCATTGACGGTGTATATACTTTATATAATGAGGAATTAATTGCTCGTGAGACGCTACGTGACACTTAAGTCGAAGAACGTGGTAGAGATATGTGGATCAGAAGACATTCGAGCTTGATTCAAAGTCCCGTGATTGCTGACGGACGACATCTGGGATTTCCAAATAGATGAGTACAGATTGAACTTATTTCTAACAATGTTTATAACTACGTGTGAGGGACAGAAGGAGCTCATTTAATAGAGCACTTGTAGGTAGAATGTATGTTGGAAAATTTGGTATTCTATATGAGGAAGTTTTAATTTAAGGTGAGGAGAGTTTATTAAATAATTCGCATATCAGGATTTCACAAACCCCCTAATAAAATATTTGCATATGCCTATGCATGAAATAATTATATTTTATTGATAGAGGATATAATTTTGAGATCATTTGTAGGCCTCTACCAAAGCCGCGTCAGGATCTCCGAATTTAGAGGGTTATGAGATAGAAGGTTAATAATATATAGGATATCCTCCACATCTTTTGGTCCTTCAAACCGGATGAAAATTAGTGTGGTAATGGTGAAGATGGTGTACATTTTAGATAAACTCATGCCTTGTTGAAGAAAGAATTTAATGTGAAACTCTACGGTTAAAACAATCCGTATTTCAGTGGAAAAATGCATTACATGAATATTGCAAACATAACTTTGAAATTTAAGTTGTTGCTGTAATGAATAAGAGTATCTTTTTCCCTAGTGGATTAAGTGTTTCTTTGTATACACATATACCTTGGCTGTTTCCCCCTTAAATTGGGGGGTAGCCGACATCAAGAAAGGAAAGTTTGGGGAGAAGTTATTCTCCCCTCTACTCCCCCTCTTCTTTGACGTCTCACAGGAGGTTGATACAAGGGGGGGGATTCCTAGTCCCCCCGCCCCGTCCACTTTTAGTCGCCTTTTACGACACGCAGGGAATACGGTGAGGCTATTCTTTGATATTGTGCCCGCCCCACAGGGCACATATATATATATATATATATATATATATATATATATATATATATATATATATATATATATATATATATATATATATATATATATATATATATATATATATACACATACACATACACATATATATATATATATATATATATATATATATATATATATATATATATATATGCATATATATATATACACATACATATACATACACACACGGAGGTAGTTAATGCTATCTCAATCCATAGTTTTAAGGACAGGTATGATAAGGATCACTAAGTATAAAATGGAACCGATCAGGAGACGGGAAGATACGAGCTTTGGGCTCTTTCCCGTAAACACAATTAGGTAATCACACATATATATATATATATATATATATATATATATATATATATATATATATATATATATACATATATACATATATATATATATATATATATATATATATATATATATATATATATATATATATATATATATATACATACATATATACATACATATATACACACAGGAGTTTCAGTCAGTATTTACAGTAGAAAATACCCCACCCCCTCAGATTGCAGTGATAGAAGCTCAAGGGCCGGTATTAGAGAACATCAACCTTACAGCCACAGAGGTATGCAAAGCGCTGATGGATTTAGATGTTCATAAAGCTACAGGTCCCGATGACATATCCCCTCATGTGCTTAAAAAATGCGCAAACACAATATCAGTGGCACTAAGTGTCATATTGGGTCACTGGAGTCGGGGGAGATTCCAAGATGCTGGAAACAAGCAAATGTGATACCTATCATCAAAAAGGGAAGGAGGGATACGGCTCTGAACTATAGACCAGTTTCCTTGACCAGCATAGTTTGCAAAGTTATGGAGAAACTACTAAGGAAACATATCTTTCTTCACTTGGAATCCTTCAACTTTTTGTCAGTGAGGCAACATGGCTTCAGAGAAGGTAGATCAACAGTAACAAACTTATTAGAATTTTATGATGAGGTAAGCCAAATCTTACAGGAAAGAGAGGGCTGGGCAGATTGCATATTCCTAGACTTCCAGAAAGCGTTTGACACTGTTCCACATGGGAGACTTATTAGGAAGCTGCAATCAATGGCTAGAATAGGTGGAAATGTTTTGGAATGGATAAAAACTTACTTAGAAGGAAGTGAACAGAGGGTTAGAGTAAGACACTCAGTGTCTGAATGGAAAAGAGTTAGTAGTGGAGTTCCACAGGGTTCAGTTTTAGGGCCACTTTTGTTCCTTGTATATGTAAATGACCTACCAGAGTCTGTAAATTCATTCATGAATATGTTTGCAGATGATGCAAAGATTGTGAAGAAAGTAAAAAACGAGAACAATGGTAGAGAACTTCAGGAGGATCTAAATAATCTGCATGAGTGGTCAGAAAAGTGGCTAATGAAATTCAATACTTCAAAATGTAAGGTAATGAGAATGGGTACAAGTGCAAGAAGGCCCAAGCTTGACTAGTCGGTGGCTGGAGTACAACTTCAAGAGACAGAAAATGAGAGAGATCTAGGAGTAAACATACTGGCAGATTTGTCTCCAGAAATACATATAAATGGCATAGTAAGGGCAGCATATGCATTCTTATCAAATGTAAGGGTAGCCTTCAGGCACATGGACAAGGAAATGTTCAGAAATATTTATGTAGCCTATGTGAGGCCAAAACTCGAATATGCAGCCCCCTTTTGGAATCCGCACTTGAAAAAGCACATAGCTAAGCTTGAAAAAGTTCAAAGACATGCCACGAAACTGGTGCCAGAATGCGCAATCTCAGTTATGATGAGAGGCTGAGGGAATTAGACTTACCATCACTCGAAGCTAGAAGAGTGAGGGGGGATATGGTGACAGTCTTTAAATTCCTTCATGGTTATGATAGAGTGGATAGGGATCGATATTTTGATATGGCTGGCTCTAGAACTAGAGGTCATAGTTTGAAGCTTGGTAAGAAAACTTCTTCGCAGGATGTAAGGAAATACTTTTTCAGTGTAAGAGTAGTTGATAATTGGAATTGGCTAAGCGAGGAGGTAGTTAATGCTATCTCAATCCATAGTTTTAAGGAGAGGTATGATAAGTATCACTAAGTCTAAAATGGAACCGATCAGGAGACGGGAAGATACGAGCTTTGGTCTCTTTCCCGTAAACACAATTAGGTAATCATACATACACAAGATACGAGCTTTGGGATCTTTCCCGTAAACACAATTAGGTAATCACATACACATCTATCTATCATATATACACATATATATATATATATATCTATATATATATATATATATATATATACACTTTTGTTCCTTGTATATGTAAATGACCTACCAGAGTGTGTAAATTCATTCATGAATATGTTTGCAGATGATGCAAAGATTGTGAAGAAAGTAAAAAACGAGAACAATGGTAGAGAACTTCAGGAGGATCTAAATAATCTGCATGAGTGGTCAGAAAAGTGGCTAATGAAATTCAATACTTCAAAATGTAAGGTAATGAGAATGGGTACAAGTGCAAGAAGGCCCAAGCTTGACTAGTCGGTGGCTGGAGTACAACTTCAAGAGACAGAAAATGAGAGAGATCTAGGAGTAAACATACTGGCAGATTTGTCTCCAGAAATACATATAAATGGCATAGTAAGGGCAGCATATGCATTCTTATCAAATGTAAGGGTAGCCTTCAGGCACATGGACAAGGAAATGTTCAGAAATATTTATGTAACCTATGTGAGGCCAAAACTCGAATATGCAGCCCCCTTTTGGAATCCGCACTTGAAAAAGCACATAGCTAAGCTTGAAAAAGTTCAAAGACATGCCACGAAACTGGTGCCAGAAATACGCAATCTCAGTTATGGTGAGAGGCTGAGGGAATTAGACTTACCATCACTCGAAGCTAGAAGAGTGAGGGGGGGGATGTGGTGACAGTCTTTAAATTCCTTCATGGTTTTGATAGAGTGGATAGGGATCGATATTTTGATATGGCTGGCTCTAGAACTAGAGGTCATAGTTTGAAGCTTGGTAAGAAAACTTCTTTGCAGGATGCAAGGAAATACTTTTTCAGTGTAAGAGTAGTTGATAATTGGAATTGGCTAAGCGAGGAGGTAGTTAATGCTATCTCAATCCATAGTTTTAAGGACAGGTATGATAAGTATCACTAAGTCTAAAATGGAACCGATCAGGAGACGGGAAGATACGAGCTTTGGTCTTTCCCGTAAACACAATTAGGTAATTGATGATGAGAGGCTGAGGGAATTAGACTTACCATCACTCGAAGCTAGAAGAGTGAGGGGGGATATGGTGACAGTCTTTAAATTCCTTCATGGTTATGATAGAGTGGATAGGGATCGATATTTTGATATGGCTGGCTCTAGAACTAGAGGTCATAGTTTGAAGCTTGGTAAGAAAACTTCTTCGCAGGATGTAAGGAAATACTTTTTCAGTGTAAGAGTAGTTGATAATTGGAATTGGCTAAGCGAGGAGGTAGTTAATGCTATCTCAATGTATAGTTTTAAGGAGAGGTATGATAAGTATCACTAAGTATAAAATGGAACCGATCGGGAGACGGGAAGATACGAGCTTTGCGCTCTTTCCCGTAAACACAATTAGGTAATCACACAAGATACGAGCTTTGGGCTCTTTCCCGTAAACACAATTAGGTAATCACATATACACACACATATATATATATATATATATATATATATATATATATATATATATATATATATATATATATATATATATATATATATATATATTATATATATATATATATATATATATATATATATATATATATATATATATATATATATATATATATATATATATATATATATATATATATACATATATATATACACACACACACACATATATATATATATATATATATATATATATATATATATATATATATATATATATATATATATATATATATATATATATATATATATATATATATATACACACTTTTGTTCCTTGTATATGTAAATGACCTACCAGAGTCTGTAAATTCATTCATGAATATGTTTGCAGATGATGCAAAGATTGTGAAGAAAGTAAAAAACGAGAACAATGGTAGAGAACTTCAGGAGGATCTAAATAATCTGCATGAGTGGTCAGAAAAGTGGCTAATGAAATTCAATACTTCAAAATGTAAGGTAATGAGAATGGGTACAAGTGCAAGAAGGCCCAAGCTTGACTAGTCGGTGGCTGGAGTACAACTTCAAGAGACAGAAAATGAGAGAGATCTAGGAGTAAACATACTGGCAGATTTGTCTCCAGAAATACATATAAATGGCATAGTAAGGGCAGCATATGCATTCTTATCAAATGTAAGGGTAGCCTTCAGGCACATGGACAAGGAAATGTTCAGAAATATTTTTGTAACCTATGTGAGGCCAAAACTCGAATATGCAGCCCCCTTTTGGAATCCGCACTTGAAAAAG
The DNA here is from genome assembly GCA_037179515.1 of Halocaridina rubra. Lineage (NCBI taxonomy): Eukaryota > Metazoa > Arthropoda > Malacostraca > Decapoda > Atyidae > Halocaridina > Halocaridina rubra. The sequence continues at coordinate 54,710 of JAXCGZ010002024.1, read as the reverse complement.
CACATAGCTAAGCTTGAAAAAGTTCAAAGACATGCCACGAAACTGGTGCCAGAAATACGCAATCTCAGTTATGATGAGAGGCTGAGGGAATTAGACTTATTATCACTCGAAGCTAGAAGATTGAGGGGGGATATGGTGACAGTCTTTAAATTCCTTCATGGTTATGATAGAGTGGATAGGGATCGATATTTTGATATGGCTGGCTCTAGAACTAGAGGTCATAGTTTGAAGCTTGGTAAGAAAACTTCTTTGCAGGATGTAAGGAAATTCTTTTTCAGTGTAAGAGTAGTTGATAATTGGAATTGGCTAAGCGAGGAGGCAGTTAATGCTATCTCAATGCATAGTTTTAAGGAGAGGTATGATAAGTATCACTAAGTATAAAATGGAACCGATGAGGAGACGGGAAGATACGAGCTTTGGGCTCTTTCCCGTAAACACAATTAGGTAATCACATACACAAGATACGAGCTTTGGGCTCTTTCCCGTAAACACAATTAGGTAATCACATATACACATATATATATATATATATATATATATATATATATATATATATATATATATATATATACACACACACACACACACACATATATATATATATATATATATATATATATATATATATATATATATATATATATATATATATATATATATATATATATATATATATATATATATATATATATATATATATATATATATATATATATATATATATATATATATATATATATATATATATATATATATACACACACACACACACATATATATATATATATATATATATATATATATATATATATATATATATATATATATATATATATATATATATATATATACACTTTTGTTCCTTGTATATGTAAATGACCTACCAGAGTCTGTAAATTCATTCATTAATATGTTTGCAGATGATGCAAAGATTGTGAAGAAAGTAAAAAACGAGAACAATGGTAGAGAATTTCAGGAGGATCTAAATAATCTGCATGAGTGGTCAGAAAAGTGGCTAATGAAATTCAATACTTCAAAATGTAAGGTAATGAGAATGGGTACAAGTGCAAGAAGGCCCAAGCTTGACTAGTCGGTGGCTGGAGTACAACTTCAAGAGACAGAAAATGAGAGAGATCTAGGAGTAAACATACTGGCAGATTTGTCTCCAGAAATACATATAAATGGCATAGTAAGGGCAGCATATGCATTCTTATCAAATGTAAGGGTAGCCTTCAGGCACATGGACAAGGAAATGTTCAGAAATATTTTTGTAACCTATGTGAGGCCAAAACTCGAATATGCAGCCCCCTTTTGGAATCCGCACTTGAAAAAGCACATAGCTAAGCTTGAAAAAGTTCAAAGACATGCCACGAAACTGGTGCCAGAAATACGCAATCTCAGTTATGATGAGAGGCTGAGGGAATTAGACTTATTATCACTCGAAGCTAGAAGATTGAGGGGGGATATGGTGACAGTCTTTAAATTCCTTCATGGTTATGATAGAGTGGATAGGGATCGATATTTTGATATGGCTGGCTCTAGAACTAGAGGTCATAGTTTGAAGCTTGGTAAGAAAACTTCTTTGCAGGATGTAAGGAAATTCTTTTTCAGTGTAAGAGTAGTTGATAATTGGAATTGGCTAAGCGAGGAGGCAGTTAATGCTATCTCAATGCATAGTTTTAAGGAGAGGTATGATAAGTATCACTAAGTATAAAATGGAACCGATGAGGAGACGGGAAGATACGAGCTTTGGGCTCTTTCCCGTAAACACAATTAGGTAATCACATACACAAGATACGAGCTTTGGGCTCTTTCCCGTAAACACAATTAGGTAATCACATATACACATATATATATATATATATATATATATATATATATATATATATATATATATATATATATATATATATATATATATATATATATATACACACACACACACACACATATATATATATATATATATATATATATATATATATATATATATATATATATATATATATATATATATATATATATATATATATATATATACACTTTTGTTCCTTGTATATGTAAATGACCTACCAGAGTCTGTAAATTCATTCATGAATATGTTTGCAGATGATGCAAAGATTGTGAAGAAAGTAAAAAACGAGAACAATGGTAGAGAACTTCAGGAGGATCTAAATAATCTGCATGAGTGGTCAGAAAAGTGGCTAATGAAATTCAATACCTCAAAATGTAAGGTAATGAGAATGGGTACAAGTGCAAGAAGGCCCAAGCTTGACTACTCGGTGGCTGGAGTACAACTTCAAGAGACAGAAAATGAGAGAGATCTAGGAGTAAACATACTGGCAGATTTGTCTCCAGAAATACATATAAATGGCGTAGTAAGGGCAGCATATGCATTCTTATCAAATGTAAGGGTAGCCTTCAGGCACATGGACAAGGAAATGTTCAGAAATATTTATGTAACCTATGTGAAGCCAAAACTCGAATATGCAGCCCCCTTTTGGAATCCGCACTTGAAAAAGCACATAGCTAAGCTTGAAAAAGTTCAAAGACATGCCACGAAACTGGTGCCAGAAATACGCAATCTCGGTTATGATGAGAGGCTGAGGGAATTAGACTTGCCATCACTCGAAGCTAGAAGAGTAAGGGGGGATATGGTGACAGTCTTTAAATTCCTTCATGGTTATGATAGAGTGGATAGGGATCGATATTTCGATATGGCTGGCTCTAGAACTAGAGGTCATAGTTTGAAGCTTGGTAAGAAAACTTGTTTGCAGGATGTAAGGAAATACTTTTTCAGTGTAAGAGTAGTTGATAATTGGAATTCGCTAAGCGAGGAGGTAGTTAATGCTATCTCAATCCATAGTTTTAAGGACAGGTATGATAAGTATCACTAAGTCTAAAAATGGAACCGATGAGGAGACGGGAAGATACGAGCTTTGGGCTCTTTCCCGTAAACACAATTAGGTAATCACAATTAGGTAATCACATATATATATATATATATATATATATATATATATATATATATATATATATATATATATATATATATATATATATATATAAATATATATATATATATATATATATATATATATATATATATATATATATATATATATATATATATATATATATATATATATATATATGAGGCCTATATCAGTACTTACAGCACAGGTAGTATCTCCAATCGTGTTGAGACCTTGGTCTATTTTGTTCCTCCTCACTGGCGACAGCATACTCCCCTTGCCTCGCACCACAAGCTCCTGCTACTCCTTTGCCCATAGCTTCGCCCATATACTGAATCATACAGATGACACATCTTTTTACCGGCACATATTTCCTGTGCATATAATAATAATAATACCTAACCTACCTCATTAAAGAAATCACCTACCCACTTGGCAACCATTAAAACAATCATTAATGGCAGGCCAAAAGTAATGTTGCCCACAGCTTCCATTAATATGACCGTCAGGCTAAGCGTCATTCTAACAACACCGCCCAACATGGCTCCTGCACCTACTAATGCATATTTCCTTCGTCGACCCACTCCTGTAGAATAAAAACTTTTAAAACAAAATTATTACACAGGCAAGTAAATTAGGAACAGTATTACCAACATTAAATGAAATAATAATAATATCATTATTATTATTATTACTGGGGGTTGCAGTAGCTCAAACACAAAGGCAGCGAGTCGAAAAATGACGAGTCAGTCCACAAAATATTCTTTTGTAAACGTCCCCTAAGTAAATTGGAAGTTAGTACTCAATTTTGGCTGGCTGAACAGTGGTTATTTTGTGGGGATTTGTGTGTTTACTATTTCCCATTTGACGATGTCTAGAATGTCGTATTGATTTGTTTGTTCACGTAATTAAACAGAAGGTAGTGACCCACCTACTGCTGGGTGCACTGTGTCATTTATTGGAGGAACAGTGTGTTTTACATTACACTTTCCATTTACTGTTTCTGACTTAACAGTGTCGCATAGTTGATGAATAGTGTGATTTGCACTTTGAGGATTGGCATCTCATAACTATGTTATTATCTTGAAATTTGTGCTACTCTGGCTTGTTATCTATGTGTCATGAATCTTCTTTGGTATACGATCTACACTTTATATTGTGATCTAAACCTAACCTAACCTCTATTTAGCATTTTTAGCCGATGTATGCTGTTTATCGCTAGAATATCTACGGTGCAGATATCTAGTAGATAACAAGCCAAAGTAGCACCCTTGAAATTTTGGAAGATTTTCCTTTGATACTCTTTACAGAGTGAATGTTTGTTGCGTTGTGGATATATAAAGAAGATCGCCGGTTTCTTTGATAACATAATTACTTCAACTATTATTTGTTGTTCTCTTATGTTCTATTTGTTTTCTCAATATGTCAGTTAAACCTGCAGCATTATAACATCTTCGGGAATTGGTTCAACATGATTGTGTTCAGTGTCAAACAGAACTTGCGAAGATGATTAGACACTTGTTGTTGCTTATTTAGAAAGATGTTATCATATGTTAACAGAAAGATTTGGAAGATATAATAGGAGATGTGGAGAATATGTCTAGGATAAGCCCCTTAAAAGGGATTCTGAAGAGGAAGATATAGAACATAACAATCTAGCTGAAACAGTAAATGAGATTAGCTTAGCTCTCCTAGAACGGATTTGTAATTTAGGAACTATGAAGAGTACTAGAGCTTCTAGTTCCGGGAGTTCAAGCCTCCCCAGTGGACAACCCACACCTAGATTTCCTGAAGTAAAAATACCACAGTTCTCTATAAATATGATGAATGGAACGAGTTTTGGGATACGTTTGATAGTTTAGTACATAGTACTTCTATGCCAACTATGATAAAGTTTACCATCTTGAAAAATATCCTTAAAGGAAATGCCAAAGACACCATAAAGGGATATTCTGTTGCGAGTGAGAGTTATGATGAATGCATTCAACAGCTGCAAGCTATTTATGCCAGCAAAGACAGGATTGTAAGAAATTTAATGAGGAAATGTAAAAATACCAGCACCATCTTCTAATTATTCATCACTATTTAGGTTCAAGCAGGAATTAGAAGCCATTACTCGAAGTCTGAAAAAGTATAGTGACATGAAGAACACTGATTGGGTGTTTCAGAACTTGTGATAATGAAATTACCAGAAGATGTAGAGAACTGGATTAGCATGAAAATCGACGCAAAATATCCTACATTTGAAATCCTCTTGAAGGAACTGGGAAATATGTACATATAGAAGGCAATAACACAAAGAGAGAGATCCAAGCCTTTCAGAGAGATGAGACCCAGTCCTTTAAAAAAAAGTGTCGGTAGTTATGGTGCTGTTGCAAAAAGAGTGAAAAATAAATCAGAATGTGTGTCCTGTGGTTGGCAAGGTCATAAGTCTGAGCAGTATAATAAATTAGTTTATAAATGAACGCAATGAGAAATTGAGAGACAGTAACAAATGTCTGAAACGTACTCGGTCAAGGCATTATGCAAATAACACTTAGGTAAACCGTAATATGTGTAAAGAAAATGGTCATCATGCAGACTTGTGTTACAAACAAGAATCAAAGTTTCGTAGAAGATATGAAGAGCCTACATTTCTGAATGAACAGTCAGAAAATAGTTCAAAAATAGTAGATGAGTCAGGTGATGAGCAAGAACATTCTGAATCAGAAAAGAACAAGAAACTTGTTGGTGTGATGACTATGAATGCAGTACAAAGGCAAATGGTAAAGCCAAGTTTACCTTCATGTGCTCTGGCTACTGTCAGTGGAAAAATAAGTAGTTCAAAAGAAACCCTTTGAGTAAGCACTAGGTTATTCTTTGATACTGGTTCCCAGTGTTCCTTTATAACTAGGGAATTAGCTGAAGGCTCAATTAAGCCCAGTAGATGAAATGTCTTGGTATTGATGCATTTCGTTCTGAAACGAAGAAAGGAAGTTTTTCTGTTGTAAATGTAGTTTTTAAATTGGGGAAAAGAAGAGATAGAGTTAAATTACTCCTAGGTGATGATGTGGTAATTAGTATTCACACTCCAGGAATAGCAAATGCTGCAAATTTGTTAAATTCTAATGATTACAAGTCGGCTGATGAAGATATTGATAGTGATGTTCTTGAGAACATTGGTATTGGTACTTCGCATTTTAGTCAATTTGTTAGTGGTATTAGTAAGTGAGACATCTATAATTTTATGGAAACACCGGTTGGTGTTATGTTGTATGGCCATATTCCATGTGATACTCAACATGAACACAGTAATGTGCAAAACCATATTGTTATGCAAGTAGGAGCACAATTATTGCCTGCCTCTACTCAAGAGTTGATTGAAGAGGCCATAGAGCCTGTTAATAAGTTGTTGATTAAAGAGGCCATATGTCCTGTTAAGTTGTGGGAGCCAGTATTGGAATAAATAAGCAAGAAGTGAGTTACGAGTGTGACACCGGGACAGGCAAAAACTGCTCACATCAATTAAGGCCCGGACACGAGAAAATACCAAGACAAAGGAAAAGGAAAAGTTTAAGGGACAAAGCAGAGATGAGGTACTGTCACACAAAGGAAAACCACAGACAGAAAAAAACAGTCAAAGTACGGAGGACCCAGAGATATGGAGGACTAGGCCCTGAGATGACGATAGATCTGCTTTTTGAAGGATGAAAGGTCATAAGAATTAGGTAAGACAGAAGGAGGAAGAGAGGTCCAGAGTCTGGAGGTAGATGGGAAGAAGCACTCTACACTGACCGAGCTGCAAGCTACAAATCTCCACACAGTGCCTGTGAGATGAGGCTGCTTGGCGAGTGTTACGCAGCCTCGGCAGTGGAGGAGGCATGCAACTCGCCAACTCATCAGAGCAGCGCTGGAAGTAGTAGCGATAGAAACGCGAAAGGGAAGATACCTTACTACGATGAGAGAGAGAATCCAGATTAGAAGTAAGAGAAGGATCATTACTGAGTCTTGACTGCCTTAGATGCAACCTTATCAAGGAGATAAGTATAAGAAAAAGCACCCCAGATGTGTGAGCAGTATTCTAAGCAGGGACGGATAAGACCTTTATAAATTAAGTAACTGTAAAGAGGAAAAGTAATGACAAAAACGAAACAAAACCCTCAATTTTTTGGATGAAGATTTAGAAATATGGATTATGTGATTCCTCCAAGACAAGTTAGAGGCTAAATGGATTCCTAATATGTTGATAGAATTAAGAGGGTAAATTTCGTTAGTTTCGAAGACAATAGGGTTATCAGGAGGAGAAGAAGATAAAGAGATAGCCAGAAACTGTGTCTTGGAGGCATTGAATTTAACTAAATTTTGAGTGCCCCACTCAGATGCTCTCTGCAAATCGGAGTTGAGAGTAGAAGAAAGAGTGATACGAGACTGATTATGAGTAGCAGATGAAGATTGAGAAGAAAAGGCAGAGGAAAAGTGAAGGGTAGAATCATCAGCAAAGGCATGAAGAAGAGAGGAAGATGGGGATTGTAGAGATCATCGATGAAGAGAGTAGGGTGGAAAGAACAGAGCCCTGTGGAACACCACTGGTAACAGAGAAAGATTAGGGTTAGATGTCGCACCATCAACAACTACAGATATGAAACTGCCAGTAAGAAAACTGAAAATCAAAGAACAGAAAGAAGGGGTAAAGCCATAGACAGAGAGTTTGGCCATCAGACTCTGTCAAAAGCCTTAGAGATATCAAGGGTGACAACAAAGGATTCCCCATAGTTCCTCCAGAGAAGATGGCCATACATGAGTAAGATAGGACAGGAGATCACCCGTCGATCTTGCCTTGCGGAAGTCGTACTGATGATCCGAGATAAGTGAGTTAGATTCAAGGCGTTTCAAGAGGTGAGTATTGAGCAAAGTTTCAAAAACTTTAGCAATAGAGGAGGTTAGGGCTATAGGTTGGTAGTTTGAAGGAATAGAGCGGTCACCCTTCTTGGGAACAGGTTGAACTAGAGCATGCTTCCAAGATGAAGGATAGATACTGGTTGACAGAATGAAGCGTAAAAACGGCAAAGCATGGGAGCCAGTTCATCTGCAAACTCCTTTAGGAACCTTGCAGGGATACCATCGGGTCCAGATGCCTTGTTTGTCTTTAGCAAGCGAAGAACCTAATGAACTTTGCGTGAAGAAAGGATGAGGGAGGGCATAAGGTTAGAAAGGGGTAAAGAATGAAGAACAGGTGTGCTGGAATCGTTTATAAAAGAGTTGGCAGAAAAATGAGAGCCAAAGAGAGTGGCTTTGTCAGTGGGAGGGCAAGCTATAGAACCATCAGAACGAATGAGAAGGGGAAAGCTTGAGTAAAAGAGGTTTTTAGCTAAGGACCAGAAGCATTTGTCAGTGGGAGAGGAGTTAGGGTCATCAACTTTCCTTCTTATAAAGGAAGCCTTAGACCTTCGAATCTGAGCAGTACAGTGATTCCTAGCTACAATAAAAGCAGAGGGAGTGAAATCCGATGAATAGGCTTGGTAAGATTGGTGTGCCCGATTCCTGGCCTGGATAGCCATGGAGCAGGCACTGTCAAACCAAGGTTTAGGGGGAGAGAGTTTTTGTAGAAGTGGGGATGTACGCCTCCATTCCCGAGGTTATGATCTCAGAAACTTTTAGAGCTACCTGATCAGAGTTGCGGGACTGAAAGCAATAGTCATCCCAAGGGAAATCAAAGAGGAAAGTAGCGCAAATTATCATGCTGGGTACGCTCAAAGTGCCAAAGGCGGCGCTGAGTAGGAGGGATTGGTTGAGGGGGAGTAAAAATGGAAGAGATTGAGATCATAGAGTGGTCAGATTTACCAAGAGGTAAAACCACAGAATAAGAGTAGTTTGAAGGGTTAGAAGTAAGAACTAGGTCAAGAGTGTTTGCTGCATGTTCGTGATGATCAGGAACACGAGTAGGGTGTTTGATAATTTGCTCCAGATTGTGAGTAATAGAGAAAGCAAAGGCCCCACTTCCTCCCACATCACTGTGAGAAGAATGATGCCACTCACTGTGGTGTGCATTAAAGTCTCCAATGTAGAGAACTTTGGCATGTGGGTGAGAAGATAGTAAGGACTCATGACACGAGGACAGATATTCAAAGAAAGACACAGACTCGGTGGAGTTTGGAGAACAGTAGCAGAAGCAAAGGAAAATAGTGGTAGTGGAGAGATAGACTTTTAGCCAGAGAACATCAAAGACAGGAGATTCAAGGTCCATGAGCCTCGCAATAGGAGTGTTAATGTTATAGTAGCACAGACCCCACCTTTGGAACGAAAACGAGTATACAGATTATAGTGAGAGATTTGAAATGGGTCAGTGGAAGCATGTATAGACAGGTGGGTTTCAGATAGGAGGAGGAGGTAAGGGAAGAAAGTACCCAAGTGCTGTTCTACAGACGATGGATTAGAGCTCAGCCCATGAATGTTAGAATACTGAGGAGTGAAAGAAGCAGATCTATTGGGAGGTGCAAGGTTAAGGACAGAGCCATTACTACCACCAGGTGTGTCTGCCCTCAAGCCAATAGTGGAGTCAACACGATCCCCAGAGATTCTTCGTACCCCTCTATGCCGAGTACTGGGGGCCATTAGCTGTGGACCTTCCATAAATAATAACAAATATGAGGAAAAAAGAGATGTGGGGAGTGTTGTGACTTGTCAGATGTAATGGAATAGGAAGAGATGTGTATTGAATACGCCAGAATATTCAGTGTAGATGTAGGCATGAGGTAAGAACCATCCTGAAGGAAGACTCATCTCGGAACTGTCTGGACCAGTCCTAGTTGTATCCTAATACCTTCCATCGTAGTCTTTCAACGAGTGGCTGGTGCCATGGCCAACCTACTAATCATAAGTTTTACAGATTCTGTTCCCTGGAAGCCTATCCACACTCCTCTCTCACACAATTTTCAGAGGGACTTTGGATAAATGGAGTCTCTAGTAGAACAGGTGGAGGTGATATTGGAGAATCTTCATGTAGATAATTTGTTATTTCTTGTACCAATGAAGAGAAACAGTTTGATATATACAGTACTACATATGTAGAGTTGTCAAAGGCCAGAATATTACTGCAAGTATGGAACTCCAGCAACACAAGACTTTAAATGGTACTGGATCAGTGCTTTACTGAAAAATCTAGATCTCCTAAAGAATCAGTATTTAGTTTAATCTGGGATGCCAATACAGACAAGTTGTCTTTGAACAGTCTGAAGGCTAGACAAGAAATGTTGACCAAACAGAAACTTCTGTCACTGGTGGGTATAGTTCTTTGACCCCTTAGGTCTAATATCACCCTTGCTAAGAAGAGGGAAAATTCTTATTCAGAGAGCCTAGTCTGAAAACCTCTCGTGGGAAGATCTACTATCAAAAGTATACAATGAGGAATCATCAAATTATGAATGATCTGAACGTCAAGCTGCCCAAAAGACTGAAGAATTGTGAGCACGTTTCATCATTGATAATAATATATAGCACTCACGGGGGAGAATCCCCCCCTTTTTTTTTTTTTTTTTTTGAGGGGCCTAGGATGTCCTGAATATATCTCAAGACATCTAAGATATTTATATGTACATATGAAAGTGTTACTTTACTTGATAGTTATTTTATTGTATTTTAAAAGCATGGATGTACATTAACGGACATAGTATGTATACCTATTCATTTATATAAAATTTACACGTGATTACCTAATTGTGTTTACGGGAAAGAGCCCAAAGCTCGTATCTTCCCGTCTCCTGATCGGTACCATTTTGTACTTAGTAATACTTATCATACCTGTCCATAAAACTATGGATTGAGATAGCATTAACTACCTCCTCGCTTAGCCAATTCCAATTATCAACTACTCTTACACTGAAAAAGTATTTCCTTACATCCTGCAAAGAAGTTTTCTTACCAAGCTTCAAACTATGACCTCTAGTTCTAGGCCAGCCATATCAAAATATCGATCCCTATCCACTCTATCATAACAATGAAGGAATTTAAAGACTGTCACCATATCCCCCCTCAATCTTCTAGCTTCGAGTGATAGTAAGTCTAATTCCCACAACCTCTCATCATAACTGAGATTACGTATGTCTGGTACCAGTTTCGTGGCATGTCTTTGAACGTTTTCAAGCTTGGCTATGTGCTTTTTTAAGTGCGGATTCCAAAAGGGGGCTGCATATTCGAGTTTTGGCCTCACATATGTTACATAAATATTTCTGAATATTTCCTTGTCCATGTGCCTGAAGGTTACCCTTACATTTGATAAGAAGGCATATGCTGCCCTTACTATGCCATTTATATGTATTTCTGGAGACAAATCTGCCAGTATGTTTACTACTAGATCTCTCTCATTTTCTGTCTCTTGAAGTTGTACTCCAGCCACCGAGTAGTCAAGCTTGGGCCTTCTTGAACTTGTACCCATTCTCATTACCTTGCATTTTGAAGTATTGAATTTCATTAGCCACTTTTCTGACCACTCATGCAGACTATTTAGATCTTCCTGAAGTTCTCTACCATTGTTCTCGTTTCCTACTTTCTTCACAATCTTTGCATCATCTGCAAACATATTTATGAATGAATTTACAGACTCTGGTAGGTCATTTACATATACAAGGAACAAAAGTGGCCCTAAAACTGAACCCTGTGGAACTCCTCCATTCAGACACTGAGTGTCTTACTCTAACCCTCTGTTCCCTTCCTTCTAAGTAAGTTTTTATCCATTCCAAGACATTTCCACCTATCCTAGCCATTGCTTGCAGCTTCTTAATAAATCTCCCATGTGGAACAGTGTCAAACGCTTTCTGGAAGTCTAGGAATATGCAATCTGCCCAGCCCTCCCTTTCCTGTAAGATTCGGCTTACCTCATCATAAAATTCTAATAAGTATATTCGTATGAATGCGTAGATCATTCTTTGGACTAGCTTTAGGAGAGAGAGAGAGGGAAATCTTAAACACCAAAGGTTCAACCACAAACCTGTGAGACTTTCTTACAAAAGGTTAGTTGTCTTCATGAGATGCGACGAGGCACTCATGTTTACGATGTGTGAAATTAGTTATAATTTAGAATTATAGAATATATTTGCTACCGTGATCATTGTCGGTGTATATACTTTTAATAATGAGTAATTCGTTGCTCTCGTGAGATGCTATGAGACACTCAAGTCGAAGAACGTGGTAGAGATACGTGGATCAGAATGCATTCAAGCTTGATTCGGAGTCCCGTGATTGCTGACGAACGACATCTGGGATTTTCGGATAGATGAGTACAGATTGAAGTTATTTCTAACAAAATATTATAACTACGTGTGAGGAACAGAATGACCTCATTTAAGAGAACACTCGCAGATGGAGAGTAAGTTGGAAAATGTATTATGCTGTATGAGGAAGTTTTAATTTAAGGTGAGGACAGTTTATTTAATAATTCACATATCAGCAATTCACAAACCCCCTTATAAAATATATGCATGTATACCTATGCATGAAATATTACTCATATTTTATTAGTAGAGGATTTAATTTTGAGATCATTTGTAGGCCTCTACCGAAGCCGTGTCAGGATTTCTGAATTTAGAGGGTTATGAGATCGAAGAGCTAGTTTGCATCTCGACTCAACATATGTTGAATTTTGTTTTCATCTAACCGTTATAAGAAGGATTTTTCGTTAACAAGATATGGAACTGCAGGATCAGGTTAATAAAAGCTATAAACTTCTCCCTATTCACACTAAAAATTACGTAAGCTAATTCTGGCACCTCTTTTAATGTTTTCCTTCTGAACTGCATCTTCTTTCCCCTCCAACATTTGTCAAAGAATTTCTTTGAATTTTTAGGACTTTTTCTTACTAAGCAAATTTTTCCTCTGACAAAAATCTGCAGACTCTTTTATTGCAAGTTAGGTTCAATTATTTCTCACTTATGCAGGTTTTCTTAACACAAGGAAAGAAAGAGAGTGCATGAAAAGTTCTTTGCATTAGTATCAATTCAATGTCTCACAACAACAAAAGCTGTTATAATAATAAAGATAATACATATGAATACATATACCTGGCCTCATTCCCCCTTGTAAGGGGGGGTGGCTGAGCAAAGTAACACACATTCACAGTGATCCACATAAACCTCAACCACTCCTCTTAGTTCCTTGGGAGATAAAGGGTTACCACATTTCCCCCCTTCCACCCTGCTTGGGTCACCCACAAGGTAGGTGAGGAAAGTTATTCAACAACAAAAGCCCACAGTCGCAGCTGGTTTACCCCCACTGCTTCGTCACATGGCAACTCCCCTCACACCTGTCCATCACAGTTAACTGAGCCAGTAAGTGCAAGAAATTCCTTCGGCCCATGTCGCCTATATACAATCTTCATCGACTCAATCGTATCTCTTACACGCTTTCTTCCCTGCTCACTTATTCAGGTTTTCTTAACACAAGGAAAGAAAGAGAGTGCATGAAAATTTATTTGCATTAGTATCAATTCAATGTATCACAACAACAAAAACTGTCATAATAATTAAGATAATACATATGCATACATATACCTGGCCTCATTCCTCCTTGTAAGGGGGGGTGGCTGAGCAAAGTAACACGCATTCACAATGATCCACACATACCCCAACCACTCCTCTTAGTTCCTTGGGAGATAAAGGGTTGCCACATTTCCCCCCTTCCACCCTGCTTGGGTCACCCACAAGGTAGGTGAGGAAAGTTATTCTACAACAAAGGCCCACTGTCGCAGCTGGTTTACCCCCACTGCTTCTTCACATGGCAACTCCCCTCACACCCGTCCATCACAGTTAACTGAGCCAGTAAGTGCAAGAAATTCCTTCGGCCCATGTCACCTATATACAATCTTCATCGACTCAATCGTATCTCTTGCACGCTTTCTTCCCTGCTCCATTGGCATTTCACACCATCCATCCATCTCATTTTAGAGCTTCCTCTTGACCTAACACCAATCACTTCTGCACTCCACACTATCTTCACTATATGTTCATCACTTATCCTTTCCATGTGACTAAACCAACTCAACACACTCTGATCTAACCTATCCAAGAGCTCCCTTTCAACACTTGTTCTCTGCTTGACATCCTCATTTTATAGTCTGTCTATTCTAGATACACCAATCATACTTTTCAAGCACCTCATCTCTAATACATTCTTTCTTGCAATCCAAGTCTCTGCTCCATACAGTGCTGTCGGCACACTCACCTTCATATATCTTTCTCTGTGGATTCATTCTCAAATGTCTATTTCTCATTACACTTTTCAATCCACCTAGACATTTACTTGCTTCCTTCACTCTATGACTTACCTCTGCATCCACTTGTCCACTCCTTGATACATGTGACCCCATATACTTAAAATCTCAACTTCTTCAAGCAACTTCCTATTGACTACTACATTCAATCTGCCGACATTAAAACTCCTCGTTCATCTCATGACTTTACTTTTACCAATATTCACTCGCAACTTTCTTCTTTCACACACCCTAACAAACTCAGTCACCAAATGAATCAGTTCATTCTCAGCATCAGCCACCAGTACAGTATTACCAGCAAATAGCAACTGATTCAATTTCCACAGCCTTCCATTCTCAACCACTACTTTGCTTTTACAAATATTCACTCGCAGCTTCCTTCTTTCACACACCCTAACAAACTCAGTCACCGAATGAATCAGTTCATTTTCAGTATCAGCCACCAGTACAGTATTATCTACAATAGCAACTGATTCAATTTCCACAACCTTCCATT
>JAXCGZ010002024.1:20000-27500 GCA_037179515.1 Halocaridina rubra | reverse complement strand
ATTACATATTTGAAAACATGAATCATTTTTTTACCCCAACCGGGACTCGAACCTAGGACTTATAATTACTAAGTCAAGGCGCTACCAACTACACACCACATAAGGTAAAAAGGAATCCAACCTTATAGCTTATATCTCTCGTGAAGCCACGAGTGAGGTTGGGGAATCTGTAATATGAACAAAGTGGCATTCAGATAGAATGCGTTCATCCCTAAGTATAGCAGATATAAGGTACAAGGATGGATTCCTTTTTACCTTCTGTGGTGTGTAGTTGGTAGCACCTTGACTTAGTAATTATAAGTCCTAGGTTCGAGTCCCAGTCGGGGTAAAAAAATGATTCATGTTTTCACATATGTAATGTGCTTGCTTGGTTATTGTATGACCCGAATGAGATTGGGAATTGAATTAAAATGCTAAAATGAAGCCACGAGTGAGGTTGGGGAATCTGTAATATGAACATAGTGGCATTCAGATAGAATGCATTCATCCCTAAGTATAGCATATATAGGCTATAAGGTTGGATTACTTTTTACCTTCTGTGGTGTGTAGTTTGTAGCACCTTGACTTAGTAATTATAAGTCCTAGGTTCGAGTCCCGGTCGGGGTAAAAAAATGATTCATGTTTTCACATATGTAATGTGCTTGCTTGGTTATTGTATGACCCGAATGAGATTGAGAATTGAATTAAAATGCTAAAATGAAGCCACGAGTGAGGTTGGGGAATCTGTTATATGAACATAGTGGCATTCAGATAGAATGCATTCATCTCTAAGTATAGCAGATATAAGCTATAAGGTTGGATTCCTTTTTACCTTCTGTGGTGTGTAGTTGGTAGCGCCTTGACTTAGTAATTATAAGTCCTAGGTTCGAGTCCCGGTCGGGGTAAAAAAATGATTCATGTTTTCACATATGTAATGTGCTTGCTTGGTTATTGTATGACCCGAATGAGATTGGGAATTGACTTAAATGCTAAAATGAAGCCACGAGTGAGGTTGGGGAATCTGTAGTATGAACATAGTGACATTCAGATAGAATGCGTTCATCCCTAAGTATAGCAGATATAAGCTATAAGGTTGGATTCCTTTTTACCTTCTGTGGTGTGTAGTTGGTAGCGCCTTGACTTAGTAATTATAAGTCCTAGGTTCGAGTCCCGGTCGGGGTAAAAAAAATGATTCATGTTTTCACATATGTAATGTGCTTGCTTGGTTATTGTATGACCCGAATGAGATTGGGAATTGAATTAAAATGCTAAAATGAAGCCACGAGTGAGGTTGGGGAATCTGTAATATGAACATAGTGGCATTCAGATAGAATGCATTCATCCCTAAGTATAGCAGATATAGGCTATAAGGTTGGATTCCTTTTTACCTTCTGTGGTGTGTAGTTGGTAGCGCCTTGACTTAGTAATTATAAGTCCTAGGTTCGAGTCCCGGTCGGGGTAAAAAAATGATTCATGTTTTCACATATGTAATGTGCTTGCTTGGTTATTGTATGACCCGAATGAGATTGGGAATTGAATTAAAATGCTAAAATGAAGCCACGAGTGAGGTTGGGGAATCTGTTATATGAACATAGTGGCATTCAGATAGAATGCGTTCATCCCTAAGTATAGCAGATATAAGTTATAAGGTTGGATTCCTTTTTACCTTCTGTGGTGTGTAGTTGGTAGCGCCTTGACTTAGTAATTATAAGTCCTAGGTTCGAGTCCCGGTCGGGGTAAGAAAATGATTCATGTTTTCACATATGTAATGTGCTTGCTTGGTTATTGTATGACCCGAATGAGATTGGAATTGAATTAAAATGCTAAAATGAAGCCACGAGTGAGGTTGGGGAATCTGTAATATGAACATAGTGGCATTCAGATAGAATGCGTTCATCCCTAAGTATAGCAGATATAGGCTATAAGGTTGGATTCCTTTTTACCTTCTGTGGTGTGTAGTTGGTAGCGCCTTGACTTAGTAATTATAAGTCCTAGGTTCGAGTCCCAGTCGGGGTAAAAAAATGATTCATGTTTTCACATATGTAATGTGCTTGCTTGGTTATTGTATGACCCGAATGAGATTGGGAATTGAATTAAATGCTAAAATGAAGCCACGAGTGAGGTTGGGGAATCTGTAATATGAACATAGTGGCATTCAGATAGAATGCGTTCATCCCTAAGTATAGCAGATATAAGCTATAAGGTTGGATTCCTTTTTACCTTCTGTGGTGTGTAGTTGGTAGCGCCTTGACTTAGTAATTATAAGTCCTAGGTTCGAGTCCCGGTCGGGGTAAAAAAATGATTCATGTTTTCACATATGTAATGTGCTTGCTTGGTTATTGTATGACCCGAATGAGATTGGGAATTGAATTAAATGCTAAAATGAAGCCACGAGTGAGGTTGGGGAATCTGTAATATGAACATAGTGACATTCAGATAGAATGCGTTCATCCCTAAGTATAGCAGATATAAGCTATAAGGTTGGATTCCTTTTTACCTTCTGTGGTGTGTAGTTGGTAGCGCCTTGACTTAGTAATTATAAGTCCTAGGTTCGAGTCCCGGTCGGGGTAAAAAAATGATTCATGTTTTCACATATGTAATGTGCTTGCTTGGTTATTGTATGACCCGAATGAGATTGGGAATTGAATTAAATGCTAAAATGAAGCCACGAGTGAGGTTGGGGAATCTGTAATATGAACATAGTGGCATTCAGATAGAATGCATTCATCCCTAAGTATAGCAGATATAAGCTATAAGGTTGGATTCCTTTTTACCTTCTGTGGTGTGTAGTTGGTAGCGCCTTGACTTAGTAATTATAAGTCCTAGGTTCGAGTCCCGGTCGGGGTAAAAAAATGATTCATGTTTTCACATATGTAATGTGCTTGCTTGGTTATTGTATGACCCGAATGAGATTGGGAATTGAATTAAATGCTAAAATGAAGCCACGAGTGAGGTTGGGGAATCTGTAATATGAACATAGTGGCATTCAGATAGAATGCGTTCATCCCTAAGTATAGCAGATATAAGCTATAAGGTTGGATTCCTTTTTACCTTCTGTGGTGTGTAGTTGGTAGCGCCTTGACTTAGTAATTATAAGTCCTAGGTTCGAGTCCCGGTCGGGGTAAAAAAATGATTCATGTTTTCACATATGTAATGTGCTTGCTTGGTTATTGTATGACCCGAATGAGATTGGGAATTGAATTAAATGCTAAAATGAAGCCACGAGTGAGGTTGGGGAATCTGTAATATGAACATAGTGACATTCAGATAGAATGCGTTCATCCCTAAGTATAGCAGATATAAGCTATAAGGTTGGATTCCTTTTTACCTTCTGTGGTGTGTAGTTGGTAGCGCCTTGACTTAGTAATTATAAGTCCTAGGTTCGAGTCCCGGTCGGGGTAAAAAAATGATTCATGTTTTCACATATGTAATGTGCTTGCTTGGTTATTGTATGACCCGAATGAGATTGGGAATTGAATTAAATGCTAAAATGAAGCCACGAGTGAGGTTGGGGAATCTGTAATATGAACATAGTGGCATTCAGATAGAATGCATTCATCCCTAAGTATAGCAGATATAAGCTATAAGGTTGGATTCCTTTTTACCTTCTGTGGTGTGTAGTTGGTAGCGCCTTGACTTAGTAATTATAAGTCCTAGGTTCGAGTCCCGGTCGGGGTAAAAAAATGATTCATGTTTTCACATATGTAATGTGCTTGCTTGGTTATTGTATGACCCGAATGAGATTGGGAATTGAATTAAATGCTAAAATGAAGCCACGAGTGAGGTTGGGGAATCTGTAATATGAACATAGTGGCATTCAGATAGAATGCGTTCATCCCTAAGTATAGCAGATATAAGCTATAAGGTTGGATTCCTTTTTACCTTCTGTGGTGTGTAGTTGGTAGCGCCTTGACTTAGTAATTATAAGTCCTAGGTTCGAGTCCCGGTCGGGGTAAAAAAATGATTCATGTTTTCACATATGTAATGTGCTTGCTTGGTTATTGTATGACCCGAATGAGATTGGGAATTGAATTAAATGCTAAAATGAAGCCACGAGTGAGGTTGGGGAATCTGTAATATGAACATAGTGGCATTCAGATAGAATGCGTTCATCCCTAAGTATAGCAGATATAAGCTATAAGGTTGGATTCCTTTTTACCTTCTGTGGTGTGTAGTTGGTAGCGCCTTGACTTAGTAATTATAAGTCCTAGGTTCGAGTCCCGGTCGGGGTAAAAAAATGATTCATGTTTTCACATATGTAATGTGCTTGCTTGGTTATTGTATGACCCGAATGAGATTGGGAATTGAATTAAATGCTAAAATGAAGCCACGAGTGAGGTTGGGGAATCTGTAATATGAACATAGTGGCATTCAGATAGAATGCGTTCATCCCTAAGTATAGCAGATATAAGCTATAAGGTTGGATTCCTTTTTACCTTCTGTGGTGTGTAGTTGGTAGCGCCTTGACTTAGTAATTAAAAGTCCTAGGTTCGAGTCCCGGTCGGGGTAAAAAAATGATTCATGTTTTCACATATGTAATGTGCTTGCTTGGTTATTGTATGACCCGAATGAGATTGGGAATTGAATTAAATGCTAAAATGAAGCCACGAGTGAGGTTGGGGAATCTGTAATATGAACATAGTGGCATTCAGATAGAATGCGTTCATCCCTAAGTATAGCAGATATAAGCTATAAGGTTGGATTCCTTTTTACCTTCTGTGGTGTGTAGTTGGTAGCGCCTTGACTTAGTAATTAAAAGTCCTAGGTTCGAGTCCCGGTCGGGGTAAAAAAAATGATTCATATATATATATATATATATATATATATATATATATATATATATATATATATATATATATATATATATATATATATATATATATATATATATATATATATATATATATATATATACATACATATATATATATATATATATATATATATATATATATATATATATATATATATATATATATATATATATATATATATATATATATATATATATATATATATATATATATATATATATATATATATATACATATGTACATACATACATATATACATCATATATATGCACACACACACACACACACACATATATATATATATATATATATATATATATATATATATATATATATATATATATATATATATATATATATATATATATATATATTTATATATATGTATATATATGTATATATATATATATATATATATATATATATATATATATATATATATATATATATATATATATATATATATATATATATATATATACATATATATACATATATATACATATATATACATATATATACATATATATATATATATATATATATATATATATATATATATATATATATATATATATATATATATATATATATATATATATATATATATATATATATATATATATATATATATATATATTGGAGGCACTGAGTCTCTATATTCAAGCAATTAGGGCCAGCACCCAGGAATTGTAAGAATTAAACAATGGTTGTTGAAGACTTGTTGGAAAAGGATATTTTTACCCGTACGAAAGCAGAGCTTCCGTCCATTCCTCTTATACCAATAGAGTTTTCTTCAACAGTGTTTAGTCAACTGCATGAAAATGAGGACTCAATGCCTCCAAAAGCTCACAGGTCATAGTCCTCAAGAAACTTTAGCCTAGATTATTTCTAGAGAAAGAGATTTGTTACTACTACGGGAAATGCTTCTCTGTAAACTCTATAACTGGGATATTTGATGTATATTGAGACGAATGGAAATTATGCAGTCTTCACGGATGTTGTTTATATATATATATATATATATATATATATATATATATATATATATATATATATATATATATATATATATATATATATATATATATATAATATATATATATATATATATATATATATATATATGCCTGGATAAGACAGAAAATGTGATCGCGGAAGTGACGACTGGTTTTAGGAGAGGTAGAAGTTGTATAGATCTGATTCTTATAGTTAGGCAGTTATGTGAGAAATATTTAGCAAAGGGTAAGGATGTGTAATTTGCATTTTTGGATCTGGAGAAAGCGTATGATAGAGTTGATAGAGAAGCAGAGTGGAATGTTTTGAGATTATATGGAATTAATGGTAAA
Source organism: Halocaridina rubra (assembly GCA_037179515.1). NCBI lineage: Eukaryota > Metazoa > Arthropoda > Malacostraca > Decapoda > Atyidae > Halocaridina > Halocaridina rubra. The sequence continues at coordinate 21,358 of JAXCGZ010002024.1, read as the reverse complement.
TTGTTGCATGTAGTGAAGAGTTTGTATGAGGGCAGTAGAGCTTGTGTTAGGGTAGGGAATGAAGTGAGTTGGGACTGATACTGGGATGTGTGATGTCACTATGGCTGTTCAATATGTATAATGATGGAGTCGTAAGAGAGGTGAATGAGCGTGTGCGTGGTCGAGGTTTGAGAATGGTAGATGAGGATGATAACGAGTGGGAGCTGAATCAGTTGTTTTTTGCAGATGATACTGTGGTGGTGGCAGATTCAGAGGAGAAGCTGTGTCAGTTAGTGTCAGAATTTGGAATGGTGTGTGAGAGAAGGAAGTTGCAAGTGAATGTGGGTAAGAGTAAGGTTATGAGGTGTACTAGAAATGAGGATGGTGCTGGATTGAATGTTATGTTGAATGGAGAGACACTTGAGGTAGTAGATCAATTTAAGTATTTAGGCTCGGTTATAACTGCAGATGGTGGAGTGGAAGCAGATGTGTGTCACAGAGTGAATGAAGGATGTAAAGTGTTGGGTGCGTTGAAATGAGTGATGAAGACTAGAGGGTTGGAAATGAATGTTAAGAAAGTTTTGTATGAGAAAGTGGTTGTGCCATCTGTGATGTATTGATCAGGGTTGTGGGGTATGAAAGTAAGTGAGAGACGGAAACTAAATGTACTTACCTAATTGTGTTTATGGGAAAGAGCCCAATGCTCGTATCTTCCCGTGTCCTGATCGGTTCCATTTTATACTTAGTGATACTTGTTTGAGATGAAATGCCTGAGGAGTATGATTGGTGTATCTCGGTTGGATAGTGTTAGGAATGAAGTGGTGAGAGCAAGAACGGGTGTGAGGAGAGAAATTGCAGCCAGAGTAGATATGAATGTTCTGAGATGGTTTGACCATGTGGAAAGGATGGATGATGAAAGACTGCTGAAAAAGGTGATGAATGCAAGAGTTGATGGGAGAAATGCTAGAGGGAGGCCTAGGTTTGGGTGGATGGATGGAGTACAGAGAGCCCTGAATGATAGGAGGATGGATGTGAGGGAAGCAAGTGAGCGTGCTAGGAATAGAAATGAGTGGCGAACGATTGTGACGCAGCTCTGATGGGCATCTTCTGTTACCACTGGGCTGCATCTTACAGAGGTAGCCTTGTGGTAGGGGCCGTAGGGGAGTTGGCAGTTGTGAAGCGACACAGGTTGTGGAAGAGGCAGGAGGATGGGCTGTGGCACTCCAGCAGTGACATCTGAACGGTCGCTGTCTTCCTCGTCATTGCCCATAGAGCAAAGTAATTCCCTTATTGTTTTCTTTTTTTGATGTCGGCTACACCCAATGAAAGGGGGAAACAGCCAAGGTAGATATATATATATATATATATATATATATATA
>JAXCGZ010002024.1:10000-15000 GCA_037179515.1 Halocaridina rubra | reverse complement strand
TTGTTGTTGTTTTTGTTTTAAAATAACTCCTTATCAAATATACATAACTTTATCCTACATGTAGACCAATATTATATACCTAGAAGACGTTGAACTTCTAGCAATTATCTTATCCGTTATTAGATCTTGCATACTTACTGTATTCATTAGAGTAGGTGTAATTCATGTCTTGGGGTGCTGGAATGAACGGTACTTAACGTAGACAACAGATATCGGACACCAATCTCTCTATCCATCAGTTTACCCACCTATCTATCGATCGCGTTTGTTTTACCATTAGTGCCAACCTAAAAGTTAAAATCAACAGTAGTACTCTTTCTTCCCCATGAGAGGGGGGGGGGAGAACACTTCCTCCTTGTTCCCCAACGTGTCGAAAAAGTCGACGAAATGGAATGGAGTGAGGGGACTGGGAATCCCCTTCTATGTATTTTCTTCCCTCAAAGTGATGAGATATTTTGCTTTGACTCAGCCACCTTCTTTTAAGGGGAACTATGGCTCTTGTATATAGATGTAATTCGCCAGGTCGTGGGTTCAAAGCCCACCATGGTCTAAGGTTAGAAAGGGCATTCACTCATTGTAACTGTCACACTTGCCAAAACCAAAGTGCTTAACAAGAAGGCACCGTTCTAACCCTCGATAAAAAAAAGGACGTCCGTGACGTAAAATCGATCCCTTGTAGAGAGATAGTACTCTCTCTTTAAAACAAAAGGTCTATAGTTTGTGTTTTATTTGTTCATCCTCATTATTGTATGAATGGAAATAAATGTTTGTTTGAGTTTCCATCCTCCACATCAGTCATGTCTCTCTCATCTCACTATTCGTAGTAACACCACCATTGGGGGCCACATGTAATCCAACATTCTCCTTCATCCACAGTTTCAATCCAGCCCTCACCTTATCCTCCGCCATCAACCCTGGGGTTATTTTTTTAGTAAAAAGTGGTCAGTTGCATTACATAACTATGGTTCTACGTAGCACTTGATTAGATATTCAAGATGTAGTTGTCCTTATCCAATTCCACAAGCCTAACGCTACTATTTGTCAATGTTCTTACACAAAGATAAAGAATTATTAATTCAAATCTTATAAAAAGGAAGCGAAATCTTTGTCCATATATATTGCCATATCTGCTCGAAGTAAACGGGGCGAGATAAAGTTCCAATGTTCCCTACGTATCCCTACAGTAGTAGGTCTTGATCATACTGGAGCCGTTACAAAAGGCATATCCCACCCAACTATACTACCCTGCCATTCGGAAAGAGGGAGGAACAGTATCATGGAAGGACTTCTCCCATAAACTTAGTGACCTCTTCCTTTTAGTTAAAATATACATGGGAGGTAGTTCTTAAAATAATAACAATAATGATAATAGTAATAGCAATTATTATTATTATTACTATTATTGTTGTTGTTGTTGATCCTAATATCGGAGACTTAATACTCAGTAATACTTTTAGTAAATGACTTTAATATTCATTGGTTTATAGCATATCCTAATTGGTAATAACTTTTAGGATTAGCTCCCCATGAACAATAAGAACTCATTTTTGGAAGGTAGTCCTAATCAAATCATCACCATCAGTACACTTCAGTATTGAGGGCTAAACAGACGATCAATATTACTGACAGTATTTCCCTGTACTGTCATTATTACTGTCGGTGTGTCCATCATATGGACGTAGTAGTTCACACCAATAGAATAGTGTCAGTATTTTTACTGACAGTAATAATGATCGTCTGTACCCCCCTTTAGAGTTGTGGGAAATAAAAGGCAGAACAGTATCCACTCTAGCTCAGAATACGATGAGGGCAAAAGCGGCCGTCCCTAGCTCACTAAAAGAAGAAGAAGAAAAAAAAACATAACCTCTTTTGACAATAGTTTTTGAATCTCATTCGCGTTCTTTAAGAGTATATCTATGGTAAGCGTGTTTAAAATAGCCTTAGAAGTCAGTTATTCCTGTATGACTCTCCCCTCTTGGGGATTATGAAATAACACTTCAGCAGTAGGTTCTTTGAATTTAAGTAGGTCTGTCCAGGACAGTTCGATTTCCTTAAGTTACGGTACATTTTCTATGCCTACAGCTACACTGAATATTCTTGGATATTCATTACACACCTTTTATTATCCCTTCACATCTGACAAGTCATTACACTCCATCTCTGTGTCTATGTATTCTTCGTGCCCAGGCCCGATAAGGGCTGTTTTATCTTATTTTTTTTTTTTGGCCCGTCCTGGTGTCACAATCATAAAAAAAAAAAAAAGAGCAGTAATGATAAAATGGACGTCTCAACTCTGTTGGTGCTGGTCCCATACTCGGAAAGACGGAGACGATTGGTACTTTAGGGCTTCCTGTTTGAGCTTATCCTTCAAGAAGCTAGCGAGAAATATGACAATGGCTGCAGATTGATTATTATTATTATTATTATTATTATTATTATTATTATTATTATTATTATTATTATTATTATTATTATTATTATTGTTATTATTATTATTAATATTATTATTATTAATAATGCTATTATTATTATTATTATTATTATTATTATTATTATTATTATTATTATTATTATTATTATTATTATTATTATGATTCATAATAATAATCAATCTGCAGCCATTGCCATATTTCTCACTAGCTTCATGAAGGATAAGCTCAAACAGGAAGCCCTAAAGTACCAATCGTCTCCGTCTTTCCGAATATGGGACCAGCACCAACAGAGTTGAGACGTCCATTTTATCATTACTGCTCTTATTTCATAATCCCCAAGAGGGGAGAGTCATACAGGAATAACTGAATTCTAAGGCTATTTCAAACACGCTTACCATAGATATACTCCTAAAGAACACGAATGAGGGTAAAAAACTGATGTCAAAAGAGGCTATTTCATTTTTTTCCTTAGTGAGCTAGGGACGGCCGCTTCACAAAAAGTCAAAGTATTTTGTTTGACTCAGCCACCCCCCCTTATAAGGGGGAATATGACTTTGATTATTATTATTATTATTATTATTATTATTATTATTATTATTATTATTATTTGTCATCCTCCTGGTGCAGCAGGTTATGATATTTCGTTTGAATAAAAATTATAATAAGTTATTATTATTATTATTATTATTATTATTATATAAAAAAATATGCGACAGGGCTATCAAACACTTGAGCAGAGTATCAGGTCTCCTTGTAAGTTTTTAGCTAGTCTCATAGTCACACCTGCTGTGTTTGATGGGAGAGAGTAGTATGCAAAAAATATTTGTTGTCATTATCGTTGTTATTATTGTTTAGTATATATAAAGGCCTAATTTTGAGGCGTGAAGCGGAGAGAGTGTAGAGTAAATGAAGACTTGGCAACTACATACGTTGATGGGGGGTGGGAGAACGAACCAGCAACGTTAGATGAATCAGTGGCCAGTTGGTGTTAAGGGAAGGAGGTTGTGAATGGTCTTCTTTCATATACGTCCTGTGTATCAGTTGTGACGTTATATTCTTTATAAGTGTATAGTGCTCATGTTGCCTGTGAAAAGAATCTTAGAATAATGGGGACTATACTGTTGAGTGTAATTTAGATGCTACAACCATTTTGTATTTTTTTTTGAGACTATTTGTGTGCAATCCCCCATCTCTGATATCGGTGTAAAGAGAAAAACGGATTTGATTTTATTTAGCAATGGCCCAACCGCTCTTATTTAGCAGTTTTGTCGATCCTATACTGGACAACTACAGAAGGAGTGTTATTGACCTAGCGTAACATATGTAGTGCTACGTTTCAACGTTACATGTGGATTATTTATGGGGAGTTTCCCCAATGGTAGCCAAATTAATCTTCCATGAACGTGTTTTCATCTTCCCTATGACCTGAGCACATAAGATTTGAGGACCTAGGAACCACAATAGTGATTTCGTGGAATAATTGTGTGAATTTCCATCATTCATGACGTTGAAATTATTAGTCTCACTATGCCATATAGCACTGCTTACCACAGCCAGTATTTTTCATAATTTTCAGTTTTTTTCTGCAAGTCCTACAACAATTTTCAAATTCCCGTGGGATATTTATTCAAGCCATGCTCCAGTCCACTGGCCCTTTTTCTGGTAGTGCATGACATCCCACATATATAGAAGTGTATATTTTCAAGACATGGCAGTTTTTCTCATTTTCGCAAAGGATTTTATCCATAAATTTTGACATCGTCTTCCCTAAGAACTCCATAATCCTTGTTGATATCTCATGTCATTGATATTTTACACATCCTACAATATGCGTCATATTTACATCTTTCGGAAGTGTGGCTATTTTCTCTAAATCGTATAAACAATGTTGGAATACCTCTGCAAAACATGCGAGAAAATAACTTCACGGTTATTTAAAAACGAATATTTCACCTGGTTCTAGCATCATTCCGGACTGGCCTTCATTCATCTGCAGCTATATCATAAACAGATATTCAGGAATACTAACAACCGTATATAGCTTAATATGATTGATCTGTCAAAACACTATGATTGCAAGTCAACCTTATCAGGTATTTACATAGGCCTACCGTAGAATGTCTGGCGAAGAAATATTTAACAAAATGACCTACATCTCAAGCATACCTGGACAATAATGTTCTTCAGAAAATTCCTTCTCATAGACCGATAAGCAAAGCGAATGTCTCCTCGAAAACAGATGGCACCTACCAGATATTGGAAGAGCTATCTTCTGTAAAGGCTTTGGAAGAAGGACTTATTAAGCTTCCTGCAACATTTACCCAAGATATTCAAGATTGTTTATTCTCAGAAGCAAACCCCTTCCTTTGTAATTAAGATAATCTATTGGCCCCTTGAAAATAATTTTTCTCTTCCTCTTCACTCGGCTAACCCTTGAAGAAGGTTATCCCATCAGGGTAGCCCTGGTAGGGTGTACCTTGTGAAATTATTACCAGCCAGCCAGCTCTATCTGATAAAGCAGAATCATGCCAGGTATTATTGTTTTTCGTCGCCGTTGGTCCGTTGGAT
>JAXCGZ010002024.1:5000-7500 GCA_037179515.1 Halocaridina rubra | reverse complement strand
ACACGGGGCTCATTTTGAGAAAAAAATATTTCGCGATAATTTTTTTTTTTCAGTTTGAGGATCGCCGTAACGTAGTGGTAACATACTGGACTTGGGGGGGGGGGGGGGGGTGACGTATCCGCGTTCAAGCTCACGGCGATTTTAGGAAGGGCATCCAGCCTAATTCCCCCAAATTTATGCTGTCTGTTGCCACTCCCAAATGAGGAGTAATACTGACACAGCGCGTAAAAATATTCTTTGTAAAATTGGGCTTATTTTAAGCTCTATGTTTATCTATCTGTCTATCTATCTGGTTGTGGTAGCTGCTGTGCTATTTGACCATTTTCAACCCGTATCATACTTATTTATTTGTTTATTTTGTAATTGAGCAGAGCTATTGATGGACAGGTTTAGTACATGTAGGTAACTTCATGGGTAAAGTACTTCTTTCACCCAGGAGGTCTCGATTTCAAATCCTCTAAGTGATTTGAACCTCTCTTTTACCAGTGCTATCCGAGATGAGAAGAGGACAGTAGGTGTGTTCCACGTGTGAATAGCTTCTGCTAACTCGTTAGGCTTAGTGAATATACCATAAAATATGTTTGGCTTTGTATTTACTGTATTGTCCTTGTGTATTACGCAGCTCATAATGCACTGGCTACTTTCCTGAACCACCTTACTTCTCTTCATCTTTCACAAATGTGTTGGTGAACAAGAGCATTGGAACTTGGAGGCCTATATATATTTAAAGAAAGGAAGGGTTGAATAGGTACTTGTTAAGTTATAATGTAGGCCAATGCTGGGTAATAAATCATATATAATTATATGATTATAATCATGCTTTCTGATCGGCCTATTGCTTTGAACACACACTATCCAAAACCTATACTATATAAACAAGCAAGGTCTCCTGGGAATAAAATTCCCATAATCTCTGCAGTTTCTTTACAGCTTTCTCAAATAGAAGATGGAGAAAAAAAGGATTAAATTCTTACATTATTCATACATTATTCAGTATACACACTAAACTAAATGTATATCGCAGAAATATACCCCAGATATTAAAAAAAAAAAAAAAAAAAAGCCAGCAGAGGTGATAGAACTAGACTGTATGTTAAGAACGATTACAAGGCCGAGCCATTATCACCAATAGAACCAATTTGAAACCATTTTTGATAACGGAATTAGCTAGAGAATTTAGCTCTTACTCTCATCCTCTTTTTATACTTAATTTTCGTGCTTTTTATTTTCTTTGCAATCCTGTTCTTCCCCTTCTTCCGTGGTATAGCCTACACTCTGAATTGGGCTTAGAGATTGCACATGATGCCTTCGTATTCCCCCCTTTCATATCCCAATCCTTTCTTCTTCGTCTACATCTTTTCACACTTTTATGAGGGGTCGATGTTTCTGGCCAGTGTTCTCCGTATGTTCCTGTCCCATACCTCATCACCCAACAAACCTTTAGACCGCAGGTCGTCATTGATGCAATCCATCCACCTACGCTTTAGTCTCCCCCTCCCTCTCCTACCCTGTATATCCATTTCCATCACCCTCCTCCCAACATACTGTTCATCCCTCATAACGACATGACCATACTCGAACTCAAGTCGCAAGGTACGGAATCATGCCACCATACCGACTGAGCCACTTCAGCAGACATAGGGTGCATTTCGTAACTCAGTCAGATCAAGTAAGGACTTTTCTATCATCCCCCTGAGGGTCTAAGTATATTTTCGTGGATAATGGTATTGTTAGTATCACGGTTCATTGTGAATCTATATACAGTACTTAAATTATACTTGTCAACTGTAATAGATTGTTGTAAAAGACTGATGGAAAACTGCTTGTTTGATATTGCTTCTCCATGAAATGAAGACATATCTGCTGTAGTGGCTCAATTGGTATGGTGATGTGATTCAATGACTTAGTACGCGAGTTCGAGGGACTGAGTGGAGGAAGAGTGTGTATAGGTGACGCGGGCCAAAGGGATTTCTTGTACCTGCTAGCACAGTGAACTGTGATGAAGCGATGAGGAAACCAGCTGCGGCTGTCGGACCTCACAGGCAGAATATGCTTGCCCATCTGCTCTGTGGATGACACAGGCAGGATGGTGGTGGTGGGAAATGTGGCAACCCTTTATCCTCAAGGAGCTAAGAGGAGTGATTGAGATTTTTTTTACTCTTGGGGATTGTATTCTTTGACTTAGCCACTCCTTTCACAAGGGGGAATGGGGCCACTGTATATAGATAGATATAAGTATTGTATATTGTCTACTTATAACGGTGATATAACGTTATGCATTAAAAGCGAGCTTGAGAAATTAATTAAATATGATAATTTAGTCATTGGAGACATAAGATCATATCCAGCAGTACCCATTTCTAATATAAAAACTGTTACCAAGTTTTCTGCAGCCATTTGAAATCGATGTTTTTGCTTTTCTTGATATGTTGGGCTCTGTCTTTCCATGGCCTGTACTTGAGTCACAGAAAAAAGTCAATTTTGGCTAGGAAAAAGGTCA
>JAXCGZ010002023.1:112500-122500 GCA_037179515.1 Halocaridina rubra | reverse complement strand
ACTATGACATTTATATGTATTTCTGGAGACAAATCTGCCAGTATGTTTACTCCTAGATCTCTCTCATTTTCTGTCTCTTGAAGTTGTACTCCAGCCACCGAGTAGTCAAGCTTGGGCCTTCTTGCACTTGTACCCATTCTCATTACCTTACATTTTGAAGTATTGAATTTCATTAGCCACTTTTCTGACCACTCATGCAGATTATTTAGATCCTCCTGAAGTTCTCTACCATTGTTCTCGTTTTTTACTTTCTTCACAATCTTTGCATCATCTGCAAACATATTCATGAATGAATTTACAGACTCTGGTAGGTGTGTGTGTGTGTGTGTATATATATGTGTGTGTAATTGTGTAATTTTTCATTTTTGTGGCGTATGTGCTATAAGCACAACGCTTGAATGATTTCCTAAAGAGGCAACACAGTTCTAAACCTTTGACGTATGTGAATGTTGATATATGTCCTCTTTTGTGTGTATGCTTTGTTTTACAACCATGTCTTCGTCCCTGCTCCTTATTATTCAAAGGAGGAAGCTGTTTCTCCCATTTTTAGCCTCATTCAGAATGTCGAAACTATTTGCGGTCATTGAGAAGCTAGACGGACCTGGAAGCCATATTTGCCCATCAGAAGACGCCAAAAAGAAGCAGTAGGAGAGGGAAAAAATGTGGTCGAACCATTTATGTTCTGTTGGGTGGCTGTTGTAATAACTGGGTGTGAGGAGAGACTGATAATTTTCTTCTCATCAAGGAAGGATAAGAGAACCTTTGCTTCACCCTGTCCAGGCGTTCTGTTGCTGTGTGGAGCATATCCATTCACACCGATCCGGGTCCGGTCTTTGAATACCCAGATATGTGGAAGTAGCTATTCGGATCCGAGTTTGGAACCGATTTCTGTTTAGCCCTAAATTGTGAGGGTGTCTTGGAACGAAACTGGACGATTTGGTGATGCCATTTTGGCTCTGTCCGTTTTCAAAAAATGTTTAGGTTAGGTTAGGTTTTCATATAAAAATCCGATTTAAATTTTTATTTAGGTTAGGTTAGGTTTTCATATAAAAATCCTATCGCCAGCCAAATGGGTTGTCGCCAATATAGGTTTATCGCCCAAACAGTTTGCGCCGAAACGGCTTCGCCAAAATATATCAAACTATTCATGAAGAGTTTTTTTTTCCGCGATACTTAACTGTAGCTAAGTGTTTTATTGGTTTTCCTACTGCAGGTCATGTTTACAATATATCTTAAACCTCGAAATTAGTAATTGTCTTTTCTATTGTTGTTGACTTTCCCACTCAGGAGGGATAGATTTCCTGCGTTGAGCCTACGGCGAGGCGTTAGGAAGGGCATCCAACTTTGATTTCCCGGCGTCAGTCCGTCTGTATCCACCCCAAATTAAAGAATGTCTTAAATTAAAGGACTTCAGACCGTCTGGAGTTTGTTATTTTGAAATGTTAAAAAAATTCTGTGATTCTGACAATTTATTCCCAATATATATATATATATATATATATATATATATATATATATATATATATATATATATATATATATATATATATATATATATATATATATATATATATATATATATCCTGTGCGCTGTGGGGCGGGCACAATATCAAAGAATAGCCTCACCGTATTCCCTACGTGTCGTAAAAGGCGACTAAAAGTGGACGGGGCGGGGGGACTTGGAATCCCCCCCCCTTGTACCAACCTCCTGTGAGACGTCAAAGACGAAGGGGAGTAGAGGGGAGAATAACTTCTCCCCAAACTGTTTTCCTTTTTGATGTCGGCTACCCCCCAATTAAAGGGGGAAACAGCCAAGGTATATGTATGTATGTATTAAGACTATATCCATCATTAAGGATGTAAAAACATTTACATCTTTATGCCTTGTAAAACTTTAAATATATAATATCTGTAAGGGATTGTAATAATGGCCATTTTCAGCAGATCTGGGAGTGCCTGTGGACATGCATCCCCCCCTCTCTCTCTCTCTCTCTCTCTCTCTCTCTCTCTCTCTCTCTCTCTCTCTCTCTCTCTCTCTCTCTCTCTCTCTCTCTCTCTCTCTCCTCATTTGAATCAGAGGAAGGGTCTGAAAAGTATTCTTATTTGTTTATTTATTTAAACTGCATAGTCCTTTTGTTTACCTACTCAGCTATTTCCTCATTAGTTATTTTTGTCTTTAGTTTCTTTGCCTATTTGGTCATATGCTTATTTATATCTATTAATATATTTTCTATACTGCCTATTCATTCAGCTACATATGCTCTAGAATAACTTATTTATTCATATATTTTCTTTACTTATAAATTAATAAATTGCCTATTTTTTCACCCTCTATAATTTTATTTTGTACTCTCATTACTTTATTCACTTATTATATATCTAATCATTTCCATCCTTTTTTTTTTTCATTTTTCATCTTTTGTTCATTACCTATTTCTGCAGTTAAGACCTTAAGCACAGTATCCTTTTGGCAATCACTTGCTTCCATGTTAAACCAGTCATTGTACATGGGGGTGCATACAGGTAGGTGCTCCCTCTGATTTACAAATACTACGCTGTACATTATGCAATATACAATCCTTGTATAACAAGAGTATACCCAGAACCAAATGTATATACATTTATATCTCTGTGTTTTATAATTCTTCTTTGAATGCACATATGAAGCTCCTGATAATATTTTTTTTATGATTGTGATACCAGGACGGGCAAAATAAAAACAAAAATAAATCCACCCTCATCAGGCCTGGGTACGAAGAAAACATAGAGAGAACCAGAGATCGGGAGTGTATTGTGACTTGTCAGATGTGAAGGGATAATAAGACATGTGCAACGAATATCCAAGAATATTCGGTGTTGATGTAGGCATAGAAAGAGAACCGTAACTGAAGGAAGACTTAACATCGAACTGTCCTGGATAGTCTTATTTAAGTCCAATAGCCCCTTCAGGTGTAGTATTGCAACTGGTAGTTGGTGCCATGGGCCAACCTACTACATGGAACATTATTGTTATTTGTGAATGCCCTACGCCAAAACCAAAAATAAATAAATCTTATATATTAACTTTTTATGAGCAAGAGTGTAATAATGAACCGTAAGCAGATCTGGGAGTGCCGATTGGCAAACGTCCCCATGTAATGTTTTAGATTAAAAAAAAGAAAAAACCCTTACCACTCAAGATCACCACAAAGCTCTATCTTCAACTCCACTAAGTGACTTTAGTGAAAATGTGCACTGGGAGTCGAATTCGGGATTCCTGGGTATCACTCCTCACTGAGAAAATTCATCCGAAATGCAATAATCATAAGCTTACTTCACCTTATTGTGGGTGATTTTTTGTAACTTTATCGTGTTTGTTAAATGCTCACAATAGAATTAAATAATCATCAGATAATTGCGCAAAAATTTATTACTTTAATCCCAATAGTCCGTATACTGTTTATTGATATATTTTTATTTGTTTATTTTGCATATTCATTGCATTTAGTCTGCTACAGTTTTAGCATTTGGTAGGCACTCATTATTATTATTATTATTATTATTATTACTATTATTATTACTCATGAAACTTCCATATCTTGAGAATTTTTCCAGCTGTGAACCTGTTCGCCTTCCTTGCCTCTGCAGAGCCACTCGCTTTAGCAGGATTAAAAATAAAAATTCTTTTATCCGTATTTGGTGCAAATGTCGAGTGACTCATTGTTTGCCGAGAGCAAGCGACTTATTCTCATAGTTGCCTACCTATTTCCTTCTTAATTTGTGTTGTGTTTGCTTACCTGTAATGATATTGACCAGCTACTTTATGCTTTTTATATCTTTCTACTTGTATACAAGAGCCATATTTCCCTAATGAGGGGGTATACCCGTGTCAAAGCAAAATACCTTGACTCATTACAGGAAGAAAATAACCGTGTTAATTATTATGTTAGGTTAGATTAGGTTAGCTTAAGAAGGAAAGTTAATGACCTTAATTCCTCTCCCACTGATAAATGTTTTTGGTCCTTAGCCAAAAATGTCTTCAAAAACTTCTGTAACTCAATCTTTCCCCCTCTCATTCGTTCCGATGGCTCTATAGCTTGCTATCTCACTCACATAGCCTCTCTCTTTGGCTCTCATTTTTCTGCCAACTCTTCCGTAAACGATTCCAGAGCACCTGTCCATCAGTCTTTACCCCTCTCTAACCCTATGCCCTCCCTTATCCTTTGTTCACGCAAAGATTCTTTGCACGCTTAAGATGAGCAAGGCATCTGATCCCAGTGGTATCCCTGCAAGGTTCCTTAAGGAGTTTGCAGATGAGCTGGCTCCCGTGCTTTGCCGTCTTTTTCACCTCATTCTGTCAACCAGTATCTATCCTTCATCTTGGAAGCATGCTCTAGTTCAACCTGTTCCTAAGAAGGGTGACCGCTCTATTCCTTCTAACTACCAACCTATTGCTCTAACCTCCTCTTTTGCTAAAGTTTTCGAAACTTTGCTCAATGCTCACTTCTTGAAACGCCTTGAATCTAACTCACTTATCTCCGATCACCAGTACGGCTTCCGCAAGGCAATATCCACTGGTGATCTCCTGTCCTATCTTACTCATGTATGGTCATCATCTCTGAGGAACTATGGGGTATCCTTTGTCGTCGCCCTCGATATCTCTATGGCTTTTGACAGAGTGTGGCACAAGGCTCTGTTGGCCAAACTCCCTGCTTCTAGCTTTACCCCTTCTTTCTGTTCTCTGATTTCCAGTTTTCTTACTGACCGTTCTATATCTGTAGTTGTTGATGGCGTGACATCTGGCCCTTTCTCTGTTTCCAGTGGTGTTCCACAGGGCTCTGTTCTTTCACCTACTCTCTTCCTTCTCTTCATCAATGATCTTCTACAATCCCCATCTTCCTCTCTTCTTCATGCCTTTGCCGATGATTCTACCCTTCACTTTTCCTCTGCCTTTTCTTCACAACATTCATCTGTTACTCATAATCAATCTCGTATCACTCTTTCTTCTACTCTTAACTCCGATTTGCAGAGGGTATCTGAATGGGGCACTCAAAATTTAGTTAAATTCAATGCCTCCAAGACACAGTTTCTGGCTATCCCTTTATCTTCTTCTCCTCCTGATAACCCTATTGTCTTCGAAACTAATGAAATTTACCCTCTTAACTCTATCAATATATTAAGAATCCATATAGCCTCTAACTTGTCTTGGAGGAATCACATAATCCAAACTTCTAAATCTTCATCCAAATAATTGGAGGTTTTGTTTCGTTTTCATTACTTTTCCTCACTGCAGTTACTTAAAATTTACAAAGGTCTTATCCGCCCCTGCTTAGAATACTGCTCACACATCTGAGGTGCTTCTTCCTTTACTTATCTTCTTGATAGGGTTGAATCTAAGGCAGTCAGACTCATTAATGATCTTTCTCTTACTTCTAACCTAGATTCTCTCTCTCTTCGCCGTAAGGTATGTTCCCTTTCGCTTTTCTATCGCTACTACTTCCATCGCTGCTCTGATGAGTTGGCGAGTTGCATCCCTCCTCCACTGCTGAGGCCACGTAACACTCGCCAAGCGGCCTCATCTCACAGGTACTGTGTGGAGATTTGTAGCTCGTGGATTGGTCGGTGCAGCGACTGCTTCTTCCCATCTACCTCCAGACTCTGGAACTCTCTTCCTCCTTCTGTCTTTCTTAATTCTTATGACCTTTCATCCTTCAAAAAGCAGATCTATCGTCATCTCAGGGCCTAGTCCTCCATATCTCTGGGTCCTCTTTACTTTGACTGTTTTTTTCTGTCTGTCGTTTTCCTTTGTGTGACATTACCTCATCTCTGCCTTGCCCTTAACCTTTTTTTTTTCCTTCGTCTTGGTATTTTCTTGTGCCCGGGCCTTTATTGATGAGGGCAATTTCTGCCTGTCCCGGTGTTACACTCTTAAAAAAAAAAATAGACTAAAATTTTACTGTTTCGTAAAAATGATTTATTCGTGAGAGAAAAAAAGAAAAAACCACACACACACACACACACACACACACACACACACACACACACACACACACACACACACACACACACACACACACACACACACACACACACACACACACACACACACACACACACACACACACACACACACACACACACACACACACACACACACACACCACACACACACACACACACACACACACACACACACACACACACACACACACACACACACACACACACACACACACACACACACACACACACACACACACACACACACACACACACACACACACACACACACACACACACACACACACACACACACACACACACACACACACACACACACACACACACACACACACACACACACACACACACACACACACACACACACACACACACACACACACACACACACACACACACACACACACACACACACACACACACACACACACACACACACACACACACACACACACACACACACACACACACACACACACACACACACACACACACACACACACACACACACACACACACACACACACACACACACACACACACACACACACACACACACACACACACACACACACACACACACACACACACACACACACACACACACACACACACACACACACACACACACACACACACACACACACACACACACACACATGTAGTCTCCATGGCAAAATGGTAGCGTCTGCGACTCTAAAGCGGCAGGTCGAGGGTTCGCGCCCCGTCACGGACTGAGGTTAGTAAGGGCATACACTCAGGGTAACGATTACATCTGCCAAAACAAGTCCTTCGTAAGAAGGCAACCGTCCTAGCCCTTAGTAGAAAAGGGAGTTCGTGACGTAAAACCGAATCATATATATATATATATATATATATTATATATATATATATATATATATATATATATATATATATATATATATATATATATATATAACCATCTAAGGTTGGTAATATCTGAAAACTATGAGTAATAGAACATATTGAAATATTTAGTTCCTAAGAGCTTACAGTTGCCATTTTTACATTCTAAATTGTAGGTGTGCATGAAGTGTCTTTTTTCTTTCGCAGTTCATCTTTAGAAATTCTTTTCAGTTGACTTAGTATTAATAATAATAATAATAATAATAATAATAATTATAATAATAATAATAATAATAATAATGAATCAACATCATGATCGTCTTCAACATCATCATCATCATCATACATAATAATAATAATAATAATAATAATAATAATAATAATAATAATAATAATAATAATATAATAATAATACCTTGCATTTTTTTTATTTCAGGTCAAACTAGAACGAGTGTTGGGTCTGACCGTGCCTAGCAATGCAGCCCTAGATTGTGATCCCAATACGGGTCAAGTGGCCTATCCGGCAGGGTAAGTCATGCTCACAATGAAATTTTTTTCTTTAATGTCTAATTCGTATCTGTATTAGACTGGAGTTTATAAATTTGGTGAATCTTTAAAGTTTCACTCATCTCTCCGTGGAAGCGAAAGTTATCTTTTTCTATTGGTTTTTCGTGTGTTTTATATGAATCTGACCTTTAAAATCGTCTGAAATTATGCCTGACCCCAACTTAACCTAGCTTAGCTTTGCCCGTTGTAACTTATCCTAACCTAATCTTACCTATTCCTTACTAAACCTAATTAATTTACGACAATTTTAATGGCAGATTAGTTCAAAAGGCATAAAAAATCACAAAATATCGAGACCTACTCAGACAAGATAGAATAGTCGGGGATTTGACGGCAGTAATAGTTAAAAATTATAAATTCTTTGTGTGGGATCAATTTTTCTCTTTTATTACATTAGTCACTTGATTGACTTTCTCATATGATGTTAGGGTGTGAGACTGGATTTATGCATTAATATATTTGTAGATTTTGCATTGAATAGTATCGGCTATTTTGTTGTAGTCACCGTGGCTCAAGCGGTAGCGTCCGCGACTCTGAGGCGTCAGGTCGAGGGTTCGCGTCCCGTCACGGTCTGATGTTAGCAAGGGCATGCACTCAGGGTAACGATTACATATGCCAAAACAAGTCCTTCGCAAGGAGACATTCATCCTAGCCCTTAGTAGAAAAGGGAGTCCGTGACGTAAAACCGGAACAATGCACACTGGAGAAGAAGCACAGATATTGCCTATATCCCTGCCTCTTTCACAGCTTGAAATGTTTGCAGTGATATAAAAGAAATATTCCATAAACTTTATCACCAAAGTGTGTGTCAGCAAAGATCATCTTATCATTAGTATCAATTTCCTCTTGGCATGTGTCAAAAGAAGAATTGGCTTCTCTGTTTATTGTAAGTTTCTATAATACACAGACGAATGTTTTTAGGGTCGTAAATATAATATACCTCAGACGAATGTTTTTAGGGTTGTAATGGTATTGTTTAGATAGCTATGCATGCGAAACACGCTCGTCAAGATTTTCTAGGCTCACTTCAGCAAACTGCATTGTCGAGGATTGTGTTAAATAGAATTGTACGCAAAGACAGTTGTACTTTCCTTTTTTTTTTTTGGAAGTTTTCTTTGCCCGTCCCGGTGTTACTCAATGAAAAAATATTGGTTTCTTCATGGTATCCCTGATAACGAATCCCTCCGCTATAGTTAAGTGAAAAAAATAGCCCATACCAGGGGTGTCCAATCTAATGCTCATTTCAGAATACCGTTATTGGAAGTGATTGCCGGGATATGTCTTTTATCATATTCTTGTTTAGATTTTTTGTGCTCTTTATGTATGTTTGTTCTTTATTCATGTATGTTGACATTATTTTGAATTTTCTCTTTTTAGGTAACTATTATGTTCATAACAGATGCTACACACACACACACACACACACACACACACACACACACACACACACACACACACACACACACACACACACACACACACACACACACACACAACACACACACACACACACACACACACACACACACACACACACACACACACACACACACACACACACACACACACACACACACACACACACACACACACACACACACACACACACACACACACACACACACACACACACACACACACACACACACACACACACACACACACACACACACACACACACATGAGAGAGATCTAGGAGTAAACATACTGGCAGATTTGTCTCCAGAAATACATATAAATGGCGTAGTAAGGGCAGCATATGCATTCTTATCAAATGTAAGGGTAGCCTTCAGGCACATGGACAAGGAAATGTTCAGAAATATTTATGTAACCTATGTGAGGCCAAAACTCGAATATGCAGCCCCCTTTTGGAATCCGCACTTGAAAAAGCACATAGCTAAGCTTGAAAAAGTTCAAAGACATGCCACGAAACTGGTGCCAGAAATACGCAATCTCGGTTATGATGAGAGGCTGAGGGAATTAGACTTGCCATCACTCGAAGCTAGAAGAGTAAGGGGGGATATGGTGACAGTCTTTAAATTCCTTCATGGTTATGATAGAGTGGATAGGGATCGATATTTCGATATGGCTGGCTCTAGAACTAGAGGTCATAGTTTGAAGCTTCGTAAGAAAACTTGTTTGCAGGATGTAAGGAAATACTTTTTCAGTGTAAGAGTAGTTGATAATTGGAATTCGCTAAGCGAGGAGGTAGTTAATGCTATCTCAATCCATAGTTTTAAGGACAGGTACGATAAGTATCATTAAGTCTAAAAATGGAACCGATCAGGAGACGGGAAGATACGAGCTTTGTGCTCTTTCCCGTAAACACAATTAGGTAATATCACACACACACACACACACACACACACACACACACACACACACACACACACACACACACACACACACACACACACACACACACACACACACACACACACACAGTTTCTTGTCACTTGTGTATTTCTGCATCCAGTTTAGACTTCTGTAAAAGTTAAGGAGTTTAGCCCCCAAAAAACTGAAACCTGATTAAGCGAATATTAGTTGTGTATACTCTTATTAACTA
>JAXCGZ010002023.1:70000-105000 GCA_037179515.1 Halocaridina rubra | reverse complement strand
TCTTGTATTAACTGTGACCTTTTCTTCGTTAATATATTTACTCTCTTAGCCACATCAGCTGCCTTATAGATCTTTTTACTCTTTAAAATAGTACAGATAGTCGATTTCGCCATGTGGCGAGATCAGATGCAGGAACACCAGTTTCATGCTTAGAAATTATTTCTTTTTTCATTTCAACTGTTATCGCATCTAGGGTGTTTGACGCCACTGCCACACACGCTTTTAGCTTTCTTAGGAGCCATAATAAAGCAAGAACTATGTACAGATCACAAACGAACTACACAGCACAGGCACCAATGCAGAACTGAGAGCCATATTTCGGGTCCTAATTGGACCCCTTTCTCAAGCACAAGTGAGTGTAAATTAACAATGACAGAGGGAATAAAAACAAAAAGGACTCAGGAGACCTGAGGGAAGTAAAAATTAAAGATAGCAAGACAGGTCTAATCCAAAAGAAATAATACTATCAATCAATGAAAACCGATAAAATCATTAAGTTTAACCTATTCTATTGTTAATGAGTTATTAATTATTTTGTCGGTTTTCTTTGATTGAGGGAATTATTTCTTTTGGATTAGACCTGTCTTGCTATCTTTAATTTTTACTTCCCTCAGGTGTCCTGAGTCCTTTTTGTTTTTAGTTCTTCTATCATTGTTGATTTACACTCACTTGTGCTTGAGAAAGGGGTCCAATTAGGACCCGGAATATAGCGTTATTTTTTCTGTGTTGTTTCACTGATGGGCTTCCTTACCATATATATATATATATATATATATATAATATATATATATATATATATATATATATATATATATATATATATATATATATATATATATATATATATATATAAGAACATAAGAACATAAGAATAGAGGACACTGCAACATGCCTACTGGCACACACGAGGCAGCTCCATTTTTGAATTGTATTTTCAGCATGTCTAACCTATTCTATTCTACTCTACTTATTTATTCTGTTTTTCTTTTTATGACTTTTCTAATAAGCACTAACCTATTCATACCCACCCTACCTCTGTCATATGTCTATCTAATCTACATTTGAAGGTGTCTAAGGTATTGGCATTTACTATCATACTAGGAAGCTTGTTCCATGCATCAGCTACTCTATTACCAAACCAATTTTTACCAATTTCCCTTCTGAACCTAAATTTATCAAGCTTAAATCCATTATTACGAGTTCTGGTTTGATCATGAATTTTTAAAACTTTATTAATATCTCCCTTGTTAATCCCTTTAAACCATTTATACACTTCAATCATATCCCCCCTAACTCTTCGCCTCTCTAGAGAATGTAGATTAAGTTTTTTTAATCTGTCCTCATATGGTAGATTTCTGATATTGTGTATCATCTTGGTCATTCTTCGTTGCACTCTCTCCAAGGATTCAATTTCCATTCTATAATAGGGTGACCAGAATTGCACAGCATAATCTAAATGGGGCCTAACTAATGCAAGATAGAGCTGCAAAATAACTTTTTCCGTCCTATTGCTGACGCTTCTTGAGATAAATCCTAAAATTCTGTTTGCTTTATTTCTGACTGCTGTGCATTGCTCTCTTGGCTTAAGACTACTACTCACAAGAACTCCCAAATCCCTTTCACACTGAGAACTCATGATTTCATGGTTATTTAGCTTATAACTAGTATTGTCTTTTATAGTACCCATTTTAACTACTTTACATTTTTCAACATTAAATTCCATTTGCCATTTGTCCGACCATTCAGATAATCTATTTAGATCTTCCTGTAAAGCATGAATGTCTTCTTTTCCATTTATAGTTCTACCTATTTTAGTGTCGTCTGCGAATTTACTTAGGTTACTACTGATATCCGAATCCAGATCATTTAGATATACGATGAATAATAGAGGACCCAGTACAGAGCCTTGTGGTACCCCGCTTGTAACCGAGCCCCACTCTGATTTCTCTCCATTTATGCAAACCCTCTGTTTTCTGTCTTTTAACCATTGTTTGATCCATCTGAGCACAGCTCCTCCTATACCATGAGCTTCCAGCTTTTTAACTAATCTTTTGTGAGGAACTCTATCAAAAGCTTTGCTAAAATCTAGATATATTGTATCATATTCTTTGCCACAATCTACTGCCTCGTAAACTTCTGAATAAAAAGACAGTAAGTTTGTAAGGCACGAAAAACCCTTAAGAAACCCGTGTTGTGAAAGTTTTATCAGTCTGTGTAATTCTAGATGTGCCCTTATTTTATTTGCAATTATGGATTCTAGAATCTTACCCACTGTTGACGTTAAACTTACCGGCCTATAATTATTCTTTTTAACACGTTCTCCTTTTTTAAATATTGGTACCACATCTGCCAATTTCCACTCCATGGGTACCGATCCTAATTTTATTGAATTATTAAATAATGCAGTTAGAGGACAACTAAGCTCTTCCTTGCATTCCTTTAATATTCTAGCATATATTCCATCAGGTCCCGGAGATTTATGAGCCTTTAATTTATCTATTTCTTTTATTACCTCCTCTCTCGTAATATTTATTGAACTAAGTATATTATCGGGACTGTCTCTGTAAATGGATTCTACTTCCGGAATATTTTCCAAGTTTTCATTTGTAAATACAGATAAGAAATAATCATTTAAACATGTACACATCACTTTATCGTCATCTGTGATATGGCCATTGGCTACTTCAATTGGTCCGACTTTTTCCTTAAATTTTGTTTGATAATGTTGATAAAACCCTTTAGGATTTTCTTTAGCTTCTCCTGCTATTCGAACTTCGTATTTTCTTTTCGATTCTCTAACTATCTTTTTAACTTCCCTGTTTAACTGTATATATTGCTGCCTCACCTGCTCTTCACCTCTTTTTAGTTTCCTGTATATTCCTCTTTTAATACCTATAAGATTCTTTATTCTATTGTTCATCCATTTAGGGTCATTTTTTCTTGATCTGCAATGTTTCATGGGAATATAGTCTCTCTGACTATTCTTAAGAGTCATGACAAAATTGTTATATTCCTCATCCAAATTTATATTAACTGACGGGCTGCTGTTCTTTCCTGTGAGAGAATTTAATGTATTGATCTTATCTTGTGATAATCCTTGGCATGTGGTACCCAAATTTCGGGGTAATCCGCTACCTGCGACCTGACCTGCTGGATTAACTACCCACATCTGTACCCCAGAAATCCCTTCCCATACCTCATTAGATAATTTAGTTTTTAAGCCCTCAAAATCTCCTGCTCTAAAGTTTGGAACAATATTCTTATTTTCCTTTATAGTTTCCTTGAAAATTATGTTAAATCTAATGGAATCATGGTCACTGTTGCCCAATTTTTCACCAACTTCTAAATTTGTAACCATATTCTCTCTATTACTAAGAACTAAATCTAGTGTATTCACTCCCCGTGTTGCTTCATGTACATGCTGAGAAAGGAAATTGTCTTCTACTACTTCCAAAAACTCCTTAGAGCTACTATCACCTGTTATGGTTTCCCAGTTAATATGTCTAAAATTAAAATCGCCTACAATGCAAACTCTATTTGACCTGCTCACGTTAGAAATTTCATCGTATATAACTTGCGACTCTATATTATCTAGATCAGGTGGTCTGTAGACTACTCCTACAACTAGACTTTCTATATTATTTTTAATTTCAACCCATAAGGTTTCTGAATTTAGATTTGTCTTAATTCCAGACTTAATGCAGCTTCTGAGGCTATCTTTAATATACATAATTACCCCTCCCCCTCTTTTATCTGCACTACGATCAGCATTATAAAGTTTATATCCTGTAATTATGTACTCAGCTTTAAGGTGTTTGCTTTCTAATTTAATCCAACTTTCACTAATGCATATTATATCCGGTCTCTCACTACATACTATGGCTCTCAGTTCTTCTATCTTGTTACCTAAACTACGGCTATTTGTATAATATACTTTTAAACTTTCTCTAGCTTCACCCTTCTTGTGGCTATTCTTTTTGTTAATATTTGTTCTATGTAACAAATGGTTCTTATCCTTAGACTCCCAGTTATTTGACCCACTATTTACTGAACCCTTACTGACTAATTTCTCTGGACAAGTATTAATCATTTCATTATTTGTGTCTAACAAAACCCCCCTACCTCTCTGTCTATCATACCAGCCAATACCGAGACACCTGAATTAGAAAGATGCACTCCATCCCTTGCATACATATGCTTACGACTAGTGAAGTGATCCCACCCGTCTATAAAACCTATATTATTCTCCCGACAGAAGACTTTCATCCTAGCATTTACTCCTATAGCTCGAGACCACCACTCTGAACTTTGGCTAAGCCTAGGGAGAATACCACACATCACAGGAACTGCACCCCTTTTCCTAATCTTATCCAGGGCTTGTCTATACAACCTAATCAGCTCTTCACTTCTACCATCCTGCACGTCATTTCCTCCAGCTATCAAACAAACAACATCTTTTTTCTCAATCCAGCTATTTATTGACTCACCCACCTTCTTCAAACCTGCTCCAGGGAAAAAATATTTTCCTCTAACTCTGTGCCTGAGTTTCCTGTCTACATATCTGCATAGTGAATCCCCTACAATTACCAAAGAACGAGACTTATCCGGAGGATGGGTTACTCCGACCTTGGGAGACTTACCTAGGCTCTTGACCTGAGAGCTTTTCCCACTTCCATTTTTACGATCGCTAGTACACCTATCTGACTCTATGGTTCCTGAAGAATTACTGCCGCCACTGTCACATTCATCTCTAAGTGACCTAAATGAATTAGCAACCTGTAGTCTAAAAGTATCATTTTTCTTAAGAACCATTTTCGTTGAACCCTTATTCACAACTTTCCAGTCGTCTTCATTATTCAATCGACCCTTCCTGGTTAACACCTCTACTTTACCTCTCAGATCCCTGTTCTCCTCAGCTAAGGATCTGACCTCCTGCCTGACTGCGGCCAACTCATTTCTTAAATTAAAAATGAGTTTGCTTGCGTCAGACGAGGACAAATCCCCAGCACAGCCACAAACAGCACCAACAACGACACCACCACCAACACCACTACCACTAACACCACCAGCACAAAGAACACCACCACTCTCCATTGTACTAAGTTTGGTCAAGATTGGAGCTACACACACACACACACACACACACACACCGCGCGTTCAGTGACACACGGAATTGCTCCTCTTAAATTTTTAACTGTTTCGAGTGACTAAGTGCTTAGTGGAAAACTTTACCATAATTTCCATAAATCTGAAATCGTGCAGAGTATTGTGAGTACAAAAACTAATATTTGTTGTAAGACGAGACTGTTCATATTAAAGGAAAAAAATTGAGAACTTTTTCGTGAGGAAGAGAGAGAAGCTGCCGTCCAGTTTCTGCCTTGAGGGAAATCTAGAAGAGTTGCCAGACGTGGAGCCTCACACCACATTACCTAATTTTTTGTGTAAACTGGGGAAAGCTCTTAAGCCGTTTTACCTGATCCTGTGGTTCTATATATTGTTAAAAACAGTATCCTTCCCATTTATATTAACTAGTTAGTTAGTTTGATACACGAAAAAATTGAATAATAAAAGAAAAAAAAATTACCAAATACCCACCTGTCAACAGTACTGAGTTAAGTTGCCAAGTAGTACAGCAGTCCTATTTTCTTCATTTTTTTTTGCTTTTCTTTTAGCTTTCTCGTTTGCTATTTTGTTATTTTGTATATATATTGAGTTAAATGTAAAGTCTAAATCCCGTGATAACATATCTTGGTTAGCAAGTCAGTTTATCAGTTAGGAAGAATATATAACAGAAACAGGTGGGTGCCACCTCGAACACAAATTCGAATTTTTCCTTCAGGTCTGACTTTTGTTTTTGTTTTTCTTTTTATACTTAAATTACCATGGTCAAGTTTTTAAGTTAAGATGTGTGTTACCAGAAAGGAGACAAACTGAGTCACTAAATAGCACTTATATGGAGATATAAAAATTCTGTGTGAAGGTAAATTAGAAGTTTTTCTCTTTTTTTTTTTTTTTCCTCTTTCTCGTCTTCTTTCTATATTCTGTGAGAGGGAGAACATAAAAATGAAGCCATCTCTGTCCCAAACCTCTCCCACCCATGGGTCGGGAGAAGGGGTAGTCATCAGAGGACTTAAACAGAGAATCAAGAAGTTAGAGGAAATGGTTACAAACCTTGATGATAAAATTCGGAATATGGATGGAGAAATGAAAGAGAATGAAACACTCAGAGAACAAATAAGATCTTTGGAGGAAGCAAATAAAGCACAAGGGCAGGAGAGAAAGGAACTAGAAAAAAGAATAAAGAAGCTGGAAGGGGAAAAGAGTCAACTAGAATCTAGAATTTCTAAACAAGAAGATAAAAACAAACAGCTAAATGACAACCTAAAGGAATTAGATGTTAGTTCACTGCTATCTTCTGAGAGAGACGAGATTGCTGCTTGGAATGTTCAGATTAAGGAAAACATTGAACAGTTCAGAAAAGAGTTCCAGGAGCTGAATATGGAAAATGATGCCATGAAAACGTCCTTTGCTGATGCACTAAAGGGGAATGTGGCAGTAAAAGAGGCTGTAAAGGTGGTGGCACTGGAAAACATACAAACAGTTGACTATAAAGAGACAGTAATCGAAAAAATGAAAGACGTTGTGATGGAAAGGGCAAACCCACTCATCAGACAGGCACTTGATAAGGAGAAGACAGTGGTAATCTCAGGCATAAGTGAATCCCAGGAGCCAACATGGCAGGGGAGACTTGAAGAAAATAAAGCTAACGTTGTAGACCTGATAAGAAAGCTTGGAGTAGTATGTGGTCCTGAGGATATTGTAAACATACACCAACTAGGTAAATATTCGAGGGAAGGAAAGCCGAGACCAACAAAAGTAACCTTTGAGAGAGGGGAGACATGTAGGGAAATATTGTTGAGAAAAAAAAGTCTAAAAAACTTTCAAGAATGCAAAGAAGTGTTCATTAGACGATACAGAACACAGGAAGAGATGGGAAAGATCAAAAACTTGTTGCAAGAGGCAAGAAGGTTAAATGATGAAAGAAATGAAGAAGAGAAGAAAAATTTTCGTTACGGAATACTTCCAGACAAAGGGGAGATAAAGAAGATAATGACAGAAGATCAGGGGATGGGGCCTCATTAAGATTGTTATACACAAATGCTGATGGATTAGCTGGTAAGGCAGTAGAATTAAAAGATAGGATTCACAACAGTAAGGCAGATATAGTAGCAATTACAGAGACTAAGTTGAGTGAGGACATAAACAGTGTCACAGTTTTTCCTAAGGGCTTCAGAATACTAAGGGTCGAAAGATCTGAGAGGACTGGTGGAGGGATAGCACTGCTCATAAGTGAGAGGATTCAAGTTGAAGAAATAAACTTGGCTATAGAAAGTGAGTTCAGGGAATTTCTTGTTGCTCGCATAAATACTGGGTCAGAGAGCATTATAATAACTGTTGTATACAACCCACCAAGGAACCAAAATAGGCTTGAAATTTATGAGGAAAGTCATATAGGTACGATTGAAGTCATAAACTCAGTTGTTAACATGGCGCGGGAGAAAAAATGTAGGATTTTGATTATGGGAGACTTTAATCATAAAGAGATAGATTGGATAAATCTTGACCCACACAGTGGTGAGGACTCCTTTGGGGCAAGATTCCTAGATTGCGTACAAGGGAATTTCCTACACCAACATGTAATGGAACCAACAAGAGCCAGGGGTGGGGACGAGCCATCACTACTTGATCTGGTGTTCACAGATAATGTGTTGGATATTGAAAATATTGAGTATGAACCACCAATTGGAAAGAGTGACCACTGTGTGTTGTTGATGGAGTATATCATTGAAGACATTCTTCCTGAGAGTAGAGGCACTGAGGACATGAGGAGGAACTATCAGAAAGGAGATTACATCAAAATGAATGAGCTTTTTGCAGTTATTGACTGGAGAACCTTATTTTACAACAAATCTGTGCAAGAAATGTATGACATCTTTTGTGAGAAATATGGGAAGATAGTAGATTGCTGCATACCTGTCACCAAAGTAGGTGTAATTCATGCCAGAGAGAAATGGTTCGATAATGGGTGTAAAAGAGCTAAGGAGTGGAGAGACAAATGCTGGAAAAGGTATAGGAGGAGAAAAAACATAAATGCCTGGCAAACCTACAAAAGAGCAAGAAATGACTACCTAAGTAAAAGGAGAGAGGCAGAGAAAGATTATGAGAGGGACATCACCAGGAAGGCTAAAGAAAATCCCAAGCTTTTCCACAGCTTTATCAGAGGAAAACTGAAGGTAAAAGAACAGGTTTTAAGGCTAAAGAGAGCGGATGGAAGCATCACTGAGACGGACGAAGAGATCTGCAAAGAATTGAACAAGGAGTTTCAGTCAGTATTTACAGTAGAAAATACCCCACCCCCTCAGATTGCAGTGATAGAAGCTCAAGGGCCGGTATTAGAGAACATCAACCTTACAGCCACAGAGGTATGCAAAGCGCTGATGGATTTAGATGTTCATAAAGCTACAGGTCCTGATGACATATCCCCTCATGTGCTTAAAAAATGCGCAAACACAATATCAGTGGCACTAAGTATCATATTTAAGGAGTCATTGGAGTCGGGGGAGATTCCAAGATGCTGGAAACAAGCAAATGTGATACCTATCTTCAAAAAGGGAAGGAGGGATACTGCTCTGAACTATAGACCAGTTTCCTTGACCAGCATAGTTTGCAAACTTATGGAGAAACTACTAAGGAAACATATCTCTCTTCACTTGGAATCCTTCAACTTTTTGTCAGTGAGGCAACATGGCTTCAGAGAAGGAAGATCAACAGTAACAAACTTATTAGAATTTTATGATGAGGTAAGCCAAATCTTACAGGAAAGAGAGGGCTGGGCAGATTGCATATTCCTAGACTTCCAGAAAGCGTTTGACACTGTTCCACATGGGAGACTTATTAAGAAGCTGCAATCAATGGCTAGAATAGGTGGAAATGTCTTGGAATGGATAAAAACTTACTTAGAAGGAAGGGAACAGAGGGTTAGAGTAAGACACTCAGTGTCTGAATGGAGAAGAGTTAGTAGTGGAGTCCCACAGGGTTCAGTTTTAGGGCCACTTTTGTTCCTTGTATATGTAAATGACCTACCAGAGTCTGTAAATTCATTCATGAATATGTTTGCAGATGATGCAAAGATTGTGAAGAAAGTAAAAAACGAGAACAATGGTAGAGAACTTCAGGAGGATCTAAATAATCTGCATGAGTGGTCAGAAAAGTGGCTAATGAAATTCAATACCTCAAAATGTAAGGTAATGAGAATGGGTACAAGTGCAAGAAGGCCCAAGCTTGACTACTCGGTGGCTGGAGTACAACTTCAAGAGACAGAAAATGAGAGAGATCTAGGAGTAAACATACTGGCAGATTTGTCTCCAGAAATACATATAAATGGCGTAGTAAGGGCAGCATATGCATTCTTATCAAATGTAAGGGTAGCCTTCAGGCACATGGACAAGGAAATGTTCAGAAATATTTATGTAACCTATGTGAGGCCAAAACTCGAATATGCAGCCCCCTTTTGGAATCCGCACTTGAAAAAGCACATAGCTAAGCTTGAAAAAGTTCAAAGACATGCCACGAAACTGGTGCCAGAAATACGCAATCTCGGTTATGATGAGAGGCTGAGGGAATTAGACTTGCCATCACTCGAAGCTAGAAGAGTAAGGGGGGATATGGTGACAGTCTTTAAATTCCTTCATGGTTATGATAGAGTGGATAGGGATCGATATTTCGATATGGCTGGCTCTAGAACTAGAGGTCATAGTTTGAAGCTTCGGAAGAAAACTTGTTTGCAGGATGTAAGGAAATACTTTTTCAGTGTAAGAGTAGTTGATAATTGGAATTCGCTAAGCGAGGAGGTAGTTAATGCTACCTCAATCCATAGTTTTAAGGACAGGTATGATAAGTATCACTAAGTCTAAAAATGGAACCGATCAGGAGACGGGAAGATACGAGCTTTGGGCTCTTTCCCGTAAACACAATTAGGTAATCACAATTAGGTAATCACACACACACACACACGCACGCACGCACGCACGCACGCACGCACGCACGCACGCACACACACACACACACACACACACACACACACACACACACACACACACACACACACACACACACACACACACACACACAGTTTTCCACGAAAAACATGCTGAACGTTAGGGGAACCAAAAATGCACTGCAGGCCACATGGTCATGCAAATCATCATACTGACAGAGGTACTACAGAAGATCTGTATGTCATACTCAACCAGTACATGCAAGCACTTTTCCTTCATATCGCAGGCCACATGGTCATGCAAATCATCATACTGGTTGAGCTACTATAACACATAAAAATCTGTTTATTGAAGTGCAACCAGTACATACAAGCACTTTCCCATCATTATTAATTATTATGCATACCTGTTGCAGTTGTACATGAAGTTTTCAGTGTAAATATATTCATAATGAAGCAGTCATAATACAATTATATATCAGAGTGAGTGCATTCTTTTGCATATCCTCATGTATGGGTATTAGCTTCATTTAACAATGAAGAAAAGTGATAAATAATGAGATAAGCGAAAGGTCGATTGGCACCTATTAAAAGTATACATTTCCATGTTTGTTTCTGTGACTGCACATTGGAGACAGGTTCGCCCACACCGTTTTGCTTGTTGCTCTGGAATTCGTATCAGATTAGCATTTCTTGTTAGCCAAAGGCTTGAGAGTACAGTATGTTTGTATGCATTCTAAATAATGGATGATTTTATCAAAACCCTGTAGGTTATAAGATTTTATTTTATTTTTATGAGAAATGGGTCATAAGTAAACATAGATATCTAGAGTGTTTTCAGTTATAGAAATTTAAAGGTGGAGTAGAATTATTTATTCATGAAGTAGTGTCAGTAAGTATTTAATCCTGTTAATAAGATGGTAATTTGTGGGGACCACTTTGGCTGGATAGTTATAGTGCTCGACTTGCAAATTGACAAACCTGCGATTGAGCCCACCTTGGGGCACTAGGTATGGCATTTTGTCTTAAGTCCCCAGCTTCATTTCATCTGTTTCCACCTGCAAAGTGGGAGTAATTGAAGTTGAGATGGTAATATTCTATTATTTAGAAAGGGCATTCACTCAGAGTAACAGTTGCACATGCCAAAACCCATGACCTTAGCAAGAATGGACCATCCTAGCCCTTACTAGAAAAGGGAGTCCTTGACTTAAAGGTGATCACAGTTTGCAATTTTTATGGCATCTTATCATCTGTGTGCAATAGTTTCTTCGTGAAGTAAATGCTTTCAGTACTTGAATTTGATATATCTGTTTGTGGAGGGGACCACAGTAGTGTAGTCAGTAGAGTGCTCTCCTCAGAGTTAACCCGCAGTCAAGCCCACCTTAGGGCAATGGGAAGGGTATCTAGCTGTAATTCCCAAACCACACTGTCTATGTCTACCCCTATAATAGGGACTAATTGTTATACATTTATTTATTTATTTTTTTTATTACTAAAAGAAAGGAAATCTTGGTATAAACATTTTATGGTCTAATTTAGCAAGTTACCCTGCATATTCATATTTCTGTTTCATTGCGCACGACTTATTTACCTACAGTGGCCCTTTATAGTTTTACATAAGTACTTGGCTCTTGTATTTTATTTGTCCGACTCATATCAGGCATGAATTTCAGGCCCTCAAAGACTGTACTTATATACTATTTAACCCCTAACTTCGTCTCAAAACATTATTTACAAATGTGAATATTACTCAATTATATACAGAATCTCCCCTACTTACTAACAACTGAGTTATGAACAATCACAGATACGAACAAAAACATACCAATATCTACCCATGTATTAAAGTATATGTTACTGTACTGTAGTATTACATTATTATTACTGTATTTAAATTCATTAATACTGTATACTTTGTTTTTATGTAATACTCAGTGTCTATTACCTAGAGTACTGTACAATACTGCATATGTATGTACTGTACTTTATTTTACCTAAACACAATTTACAAACATTTC
This sequence comes from Halocaridina rubra, assembly GCA_037179515.1. NCBI lineage: Eukaryota > Metazoa > Arthropoda > Malacostraca > Decapoda > Atyidae > Halocaridina > Halocaridina rubra. Next base: position 92,925 of record JAXCGZ010002023.1, on the reverse strand, counting down.
TACAGATTTCTGGAACCTAACTTGTTCTTAAGTTGCAAATTGTCTGTATAGTAGATTTGGTCTATATTGCCCTTTAGGTACACTGTAATTGCTTTTTTAATATATATATATATATTTTTTTTATAGAGTTGTCCATTGATTTTTGTATCGGGGCATTTTTACAATATGAGTCTTGATGTTTTTTAATTAAGGGTATACAGTATGTTAATAATTAGTAGTTACATATGTCTGATATTATAAACATAGCTGCATTTTAGCATATGTATAAAGGTGAATTAAACAAATTAGATTGTGATTTTAGATCCTTTTCAAGGTTTTTTGCGCTCTCAGATACTGTATGCGTTGTGTCCTTAATTTTACAAAGAGAGGGGGAGCAAATAAATTAAAGTTAACTTTCATCTTAATTTTCAGGCATTTTTGCCCTCCCAGAAGTACGTGCTTTCGGTTGGCTTGCAGCGTGATGCGATTATGAAATTGTAGCTCTTCTGTACACTCAGAAGTACAGTACAGTGCGCATTGTGTCCTTAGCCTTGCAACAACAGTGGAGTGAATGAATAAAGCTAACTTCTTTCGTTCTATTTTTCAGGCTTTCTCACCCACCCAGAAATACGTGGTGTCGGTAGGTTCGCAGCACGACATGATCGTGAACGTGTGGGATTGGCGAGGGGGAATCAAAGTAGCTTCCAACAAGTTTTCCAGTAAAGTTAAGGCCATAAGTTTTGCCGAAAACGGATCTTATTTTGTCACAGTTGGAAACCGACATGTTAAGTTCTGGTATCTAGAAGTTGCTCGCGGTGCTAAGGTGAGCTGTGGAAATTAACTAAGTGTTGCATGTAGTTCTGAGAAGTAACTACCTCATATGAGGCACCAAGTACTATGCTGGTCTAAGTGCCAAAACTGCAAAATACCAGAAAGCACATTTAAAGTTTCTCAACTCTAAAACACTAGCTCAATAGCCGCTCTTGTCATTATGATGTTTTTTTTATGTGTAGCATCAAAGCAACTTGATCAGTTACTGAGATATCAAAGTTTCAGATTTGCAAAACCTTTTAAGTATTTTCTGTCATTTATAGTTGTGGCACTTAGCCCAGTATTGTATTAGGCACCTCATAGGAAATATGAATTGAAGCTAATATGATAAGCAAATGGTGACCTGAATACAGTGGGAGTATTATTAGCATTTGGAACAATTCAGAAGCCTTTGCAAGGGGTTGGCTGTCTTGCATACGAGTGATTAAAAATACATATCCATTACTGTATATAAGCATATTCAAACTTTGTTTTAATTTGCCTTGCCAGAGACGCATTAGTTTTTGGGTTTAATGTTATCTTCATACGGATAAAGCAGTATTTTAGATCAAGTTGTATCATAATATCATTTGCTCAAAATATATGAAAATATTACAACTGTAAATAAATTACATTAACACTTATTGATGTTCTAATTTTTCTTTTTCAGTTTAAAGAACCGGTGCCCCTTACGGGTCGCTCTGCCATTTTAGGTGAGCAGAGAAATAACTACTTCTGTGATGTTGCTTGTGGTAGAGGAGAAATGGGTGACTCCACCTTTGCCATCACTAAATCAGGACTTCTTTGTGAGTTCAACAACAGGAGGCTCTTGGATAAATGGGTGGAACTGAGGGTAAGAACCTTCGTACAAAGATGAACTTTGCATTAACCTTTTATCTCTGAACGTAGCACATGGGGACATATTGTCAGGATGTCCCACGTTTTAGCATATATGATTTCAAATGAGTGAGCTTTTCCCTCGTGCAGTATTGAGGGTTGATATCTGATATCTTTTGTCGTGCTACCATACATGAATCAGTGTTTTATCCAGTTGAGGGATGCGGAAGGAGTCGGTAGTCTCCATGTTTTCAAGGGGGACAGTATGAAAATGTTTGCGTTAAGGCACGGTAGAAAAACTCCTGCACTGACGTGTAATTAACTTCGTTGATATCTTTTAGGGAATGGGTTAATCAGAAGTTATGTCCTCACCTGAAGAATTTATTCTGAATATGTATAGTGAAGTTAGAGCAGTTGGTTATGTGTAAATAATGGGTGTAGCATTTGAGACTACTTATTAGACTCAAACCTCTCTGTTAATGCAATACCTTTTGTACAGTAATGACATTAAACTAGGCTCTTTGAGTTAAATGCTTAAACTCATATGAATACTGTATATAAGATTGCTTTGTATGTAGTCATTCTTTTAATAATTTGCACATTTATATGCCCAGGGCTAATTTAAGTTTTTGTGCTGCCTATTTTCCTCTTTTTTTTTTTTTTTTTTTTTTTTACTTTTCTGTTGTGTCCTCTTATTTGTTTAGATAATGTTAGAAAGCTTCCATACAATAGTGGGAATGATGATACCCTAAGGAATAGTTTCTTATATATATTATTTATGGTAGTGTTTAGTCATTGAATTATGAGGTCAATTAGATATACTGTAATACTGTTTCATGTGAACAATATTATTTCTCTTTGTGCACATATGTATTATACATGAGCCTGGATTCCCTATATAAGGGGAGTGGCTGAGTCAAGGCAAAATGCTCTGACGTTGGGAAGAGAAAATACAGGGGAGCGGATTCCCAGTCCCCTTGCTCCATCTCAGTTATACGACTCTCTCTTATGCACCACCTCTGTTTGCAGACGACGAGTGCCAACTGCCTGGTGTCGGGAGAGGAGTATATATTTGTGGGGTGTGCTGAGGGCATTGTAAGATGTTTTAGTCCTCATAATCTTCAGTTTATCACCACACTACCAAGAACTCACTATCTTGGTGTTGACGTGTCTAAAGGCTTGACGATCAGGTTTGGAAATGTTTTTACTTCATTTAATGCCCTGTTACATATTTTGGCTGGGCTAAATTTATAAAGGATATGCTTCTTCTTACTCTTATGACTACTAATACAGTATTTCAATAGTAAAGATAGTTTGTGCAGTGCATTACACACTTAAGTAACTGCATGTAACTGCATAATTATATTCAGTTGAGGCAAGTCCTTGTTCAGTTAGCTCGAACACAGATATGAATATGCAGTGTCTGAGGCATTCAATCAACAAGTGCAACTAATGTTGTGTTCTATAGTCTTTTCCATTTGAATGTAATCGTGAATTCTGTATATTGAATAGCAAACTTAACATATTTCACAACTGCAATGGAAATGTTTAGCTTAGATTTATTTGTATACTACTAAAAGCATTAACTCACGCAAATCATTATTAAGTACTTAATAGCTGCATATTGTTTTATAAAATTTTTTGATGCGTAGCACACAGCAGACTTTTCAGGTACAAACTTATGTACTTGTTCACTGTACTTATCGTTCGTACATATAACTTACAAATCACATCTCGTTTAGCGTTGCTGCCTTTTCTATTCAACATGTGGAATCTGACATTTGACAACTACATGTAGCAAATTTTTTTTTTCTAATGAAATAATGAAATGTACACAATCCATACAAAGAAATGAGTACATATATAGTATATATATCAAGACTTTGATAACACACAGTATTGCAAGGGTATATAATTTTCTTCTTCACCGTCGCAGTTGTGAAAGAAAATCCACGGGTAGTTGCCATATGTCGTATGATATCTATGCTTGGAGATGAAATTTTACGAAATGGCATTATTGATTAAGTCTAGAATGATATCTTGAAGCTATCACACAATGTTTGCACTCACATGCTACCCCCTTTCCACCTGTCAGTACACAATACCACTTGCTTTTGACATAGTTTTGACTAGTTTTATCTACCACACTTAATTTTGTGTGTTTTTTGCGAAATTTTACATAAATACTCATTCACTTATGTCTTGTGTTCAAGAGTGTATTCGGTAACACAAAAGTTATTTTTTTTAGCAGATTTTATGTTTGGAAAGTCCTTGAATGTGGTCTGACAAACTTTTTGTGAGTGTTATTAATAATTTTCCACTTTCACTGTGATATCAGTTTCACATGACCTCACTAAGGATTGCCTAATCTCTCTTGTGCAGTCACATGGCAGCACATCCAAATTGTGCCAAGTATCCTGACACCATAGCTGTGTCATATGACGAACACAACCACAAAGTGACTGCTGTGTACAACGACCATTCCATGTATGTTTGGGATGTCACTGATATCAAACGGGTACGTATTGTATTTCAACATAGCTTTCTGTGTCTCCTCATTGTATTTAGCTCTTGCAAAGATAATAAATAAAGAATGATCAAATAAGCACAGTATTATATATGAAAACATGAAAAGTATTTTGCCTCTGGCTGGGATTCGAACCTAGGATGCATAATCCATGCGCCAAGGTGCTACCTTAAGTGGTGTAGTTGGTAGTGCCTTGGCACGAGAATTACATGTCCTAAGTTTGGATCCTGGCCAAGGGCAAAATATGTTTCATATTATATTAGACTCATACAAATTAGAATATGCAATCTTGTGGTTCTTCTTTAGTTTGTTGGAGACTTTAACAATGTGCTTGTTTGACAGTAGCAATAATTTGTATGTTGTAATAATTTGTTGTTTCCAATAAATATTGTAAAGAACTGAAGATTTTGCCTTCTTAGGAGAGACTTTTAATGTCTTCAATTAATGTTGAAGCCGATTGTCTGTAATTTCAGGTTGGCAAATCCCATTCCTATCTCTATCACTCCGCTTGTATATGGGGAGTGGAGACTTATCCCTCCCAAGGAGAAGGGGGAAAAGGAGTGATGCCCACAGGATCTTTCATTACGTGTTCTTCCGACGATACCATTCGCATATGGAACATAGACTCAACAATGCCTTCCAGTACTTTATATAAGAGAAATATTTACAGCAGTGTATGTATATATTTTCCTCTCTGTGGTCCAATTTTCTTATACTTTAGGAACATGGTACTCTTTTGAGACTTTCAGTACATGCTAGCAAAGTAATGATAGACTACATTAAATATTTTTTCCTCTTCTATAGAAGCACAGTACTCTTTTGATACTTTCAGTGCATGTTAGGAAACCAATGCTAGATTACATTATATATTTTTTCTCATATTATACAGGAACACAGTACTCTTTTGATACTTTCAGTACATGCTGGGAAAATAATTCTAGAGTATATTATCTATTTCTTCCAATGCTTTAAAAACATGATACCCTTTAGATACTTTCAGTACGTGCTGGAATAGTAATGCTAGATTACATTATATATATTTCCCTTGCTATGAAAATGCTATATCCTCTTGATACTTTCAGTACTTGCTAGGAAAGTGATGCCAGATTACATTTTATATTTTGAAATAATGTTGTTTGTACATTACCACAGATTGTTATTTCTAGAGGAATAAACTTTTGATATATTGTATAGAAATTTGTGTTTAAAAAGTTTTCGCCATGTCAGCAGATAATTTTCTTCAGTGTTAACTAAGTTCATTTTATATATGTTTTACTGTTTTTCACATTGAAGAAACTCTTTCTTTTTTATATATTTATTCAAATTGTATTAGCACATACGTACCCTTGTTTTCATTCTATTGTGTCTTCTTGAGTTCTTTTGTCATAATGTACATGAAGTTGCTAATGGCAGCAGAATATTGTCCTAATATTAAGAATGCAATATTTATAGCTAGACTTTAATTGAAAACGTCAATAATACAGATGCATCTATCGCTTCCGTTGCTTAATGCCTATGCAGGAAAATGTTGGTGTGGTATGCATCTTGCTACTTTGTTTTTTAATAACAAGAAAGCTTTCATAGTTGTTTACAAGTCCTCACATTACCATTTGGCAGTCCATAAATAATTTATACAAAGTAACAGTAGATTATTAATTTTTTGTAGAATATACTGTCAAATTTCTTTTTTGTGTTTAAAGTGAGACTTTAGGACTGATCGATTTAGTCTTGAATATCAGTCATGATGCCTGAGCTAGTTAATGTTATATATATAAGTCTGGTAATATCTGTAATAGGGTCCTCACCCAGATGATAGCTTCATAACATCTTAGTTTGAAATGATTAAATTATTAGATTACTATCCTGTGGTCACCGTGGCAAAGTGGTACGGCTCGCAACTTTGAGTTGTCAGGTCCTGGGTTCGTTGCCCCCCATAGTCTGAGATTAGAAAGGGCATTCACTTGGGTTAATAATAACACCTGCCAAAGCCAAAGACCTTTGCAAGAATGCACTGTCTTAGCCCTTAATAGAAAAGGGAGTCCTTGAAGTAAAACTGATCACATCACATTAGATTATTATCCTGTATATATTTACATATGACATTTAGCTTTGAGAAGTGTCTCTGCTTAAGTCAGTTGGGGTGGTTGGCAATGACAGGCGAATTGAAGTGGAAGATTAATGGACATTGTACCGTTTAGAAGATTCTGAAGATATCTTTATCAATCTGTTACTATGTAAGGAAGATACGAAAATGCCATATTTGCATCATCTACTCCACAAGCTAAAATATATATTACAGATAAGCAGAAACAATCCTGCTTTTATATCCTAGTAGTTTTATTCTGCTAGTGTTCTCAACATTAGGGGGTCCCCGTTTTAAGTTGTTCCGCCGTTACCTCAGAGACCAAGAAATAATTAGTAAATTATTAATAAATAAATTTTTCAACATACCAGTAATCCAGATGCAAACCAACTGAAGTATTAAAGTTAAGCAATACTGTATAGTGTATTTTAACTATTTTTATGTATTAAATTAAGAACTTAGATTATTTTTCGATGTTTTAGAGTATTTATTTTTAGCATTGATGGGGGACCTAGGTTTGAATTAAGGTGTTTTCAGACTTGCATCGAAATCGGGTTTAAGTCAGATGTCAGAAATGGAACTCTGACATAAAATGGGAGCCCCCTGTATTCGTCTAAGGCACTTATTGTCATCCAATATACTATATACGTGGACCATTCCTCCTTGCATGGGGGGGGTGACCAAGCCAAAGAATATGCATTCACCACAGTCCAATACATACCTCACCTATTACTCTTAGCTCCTTGGGGATAATGAGTTGCCATATTCCCCCCTACCACCCTGCTTGTGGGTGATCCAAGCAGGGTGGTAGGGAGGGGGAAATGTGACAACCATTTATCCCCAAAGAGCTAAGAGAAGTAGTTGATATGTGTAGATTGTGGTGATTGCCTGTTCTTTGGCTCAGTCTCCCTCCTTACAAGGCAAAAGATATCCAGGTATGAGTATATAGTATATTGATGGATAATCAGTGCCTTATACAAATGGGCCTCGAGGATATGAAAGCAGGATTGTTTCTACTTATCAAGAAATATATTTCAGCTTGTGGAGTGGATACTGTAACTATTATGTCTGACTGAAAAGATTGCAAAGATGCAGTAATGTTAGTAGTTGTCTTTGCTGGAATGGCATAGGAAGCAGATTAATAGTGGTGGAGCTTGGTAGGCAGGGTTATATAAAGAATATTTTTGTTCAAAGACATAAAATTTTAGAAATACTACATATTTATCATTTACAACAAGAACATTTATGCTGAAGCAAATTAGTATTATGGGAATGTTAAATATAGTGTGATTTTGAATAAACAGAACTAACAAGATTAGTTTTAGGTTGTAAAAGATGTTATGAAATTATTTAAAAGGTCTTTGACACTGGGAAAGTTAGACAAAAATATTCATATGATAATGAAATTTATGAAATATTGCAAATCTGTAATACATTTTAAACGATGTTATGAAACGTTCAGGTCTCTAAAAGTGAGACTCAAATTTTCGTATGATAATGAAATTTTTGAAATGTTACAAGTCGAAACACAATAACTAAGTTGTTCTAGAAAAGACCAGTACTGCATAGAAAAGACCAATACTGCAACAGAGTGTTTACTTTGGCATTTTCTGTTCAAGTGGCTGGTAACTTAGGGATTTCCAATGCTGATGTTTTGAATTCCTTTCTTTTATGCTGTACAGATTTTGCTTTCCTATCTCATATCTTTAGTCAGACGTCTCTTGCAGCTCTTCAAACTCCCTAGCTTTTATGCTTTTGCTACCTCACTCATTTATGCTATAGCCTTCCTAATTTCCTTTTATAGTTTTGCTACCGTCTACCCTTATTTTTACTTTTTTTCTTTGCCATCAAGTGAGTTTTCACTTTTGCAACAGTATGTAACTACCTAATTGTGTTTACGGGAAAGAGCCCCATGTGCGTCACTCCCCGTCTCCAGGTCGGTTCCATTTTTGTACTTAGTGATACTTATCATACGTGTTCTTAAAACTAGGGATTGAGTTAGCATTAACTACCTCCTCGCTCAGCTAATTAAAATCATCAGCTACTCTTAAACTAAAAAAGTACTTCCTTACATCCTGCAAAGAATTTTTTATGAAGCTTCAAACTATGCCCTCTAGTTCTAGTGCCAGCTAAATAAAAATATCGATCCCTATCCACTCTGTCATAACCATGAAGAAATTTATAAACCGTCACCATATCCCCCCCTCATTCTTCTAGCTTTGAGTGATGGATAGTCTAATTCCCTCAGCCTCTCCTCACAACTAAGATTGCGTATTTCTGGCACCAGTTTTGTGGCATGTCTTTGAACTTTTTCTGCTTAACTATGTGCTTTTGTTAAGTGTGGATTCCAAAAGGGGGCTGTATATTCAAGCTTTGACCTCACATGGGTTACATAAATATTTCTGAACATTTCCTTGTCCATGTGCCTGAATGCTACCCTTACATTAGCTAAGAAAGCATATGCTGCCAGTACTATGACATTTATATGCATTTCCGGAGAAAAATCTGCCAGTATGTCTACTCCTAAATCTCTCTCATTCTCTGCCTCTTGAAGTTCTGTTCCTGCTATTGAGTATTCAAGCTTTGCCCTTCTTGCACTTGTACCCATTCTCATTACCTTACATTTAGAAGTATTGAATTTCATTAACCACTTTTCTGGCCAATTATTCAGACTATTTAGGTCTTCCTGACGTTCTCTACCATTGTTCTTGTCTCTTACTTTCTTCACAATTTTTGTATCATCTGTAAATATTTTCATGAATTAATTTGCAAACTGGTAGGTCATTTACATATACAAGGAACAAAAGTACCCCTAAAACTGAGCTCTGTAAAATTCCACTACTAACCCTTCTTCATGCAGACACTGAGTGTCTGACTCTAACCCTCTGTTCCCTTCCTTCTAAGTAAGTTTTTATCCATTCCAAGACATTTCCACCTATTCTCGCCATTGCTTTTATCTTTATTATAAGTTTATCCATTCTAAGACATTTCCACCTATTCTCGCCATTGCTTTTATCTTCATTATAAGTCTCCCATGTGGGACCTTTTCAAATGGCTTCTGGAAGTCTAGGAATATGCAATCTTCCCTGTCCTTTCTCTTCTGTAAGAATCTGCTTACCACATCATAAAATTCTAATAAGTTTGTTAATGTTCATCTACCTTCTCTGAAGCCATGTTGTCTCACTGGCAAAAAGTTGAAGGATTCCAAGTGTAGAGAGATGTGTTTTCTTAGTAGTTTCTCCATAAGTTTGCAAACTATGCTGGTCAAGGAAACCGGTCTGTAGTTTAGAGCTGTATCCCTCCTTCCCTTTTTGAATATAGGTACCACGTTCGCTTGTTTCCAGCATCTTGGACTCTCCCCATATTCCAGCGACTCTTCAAGTATGGTACATAGTGCCGCCGATATTGATTTAGCTAAATTCTTAAGTACATGAGGGGATATATCATCAGGAGCTGTAGTATTATGGGCATCTTACTCCATCAGTGCTTTGCATACCTCTGTGGCTGAAAAGATGATGTTCTCTAATACTGCCCCATTAGCTCCTATCTCTGTAATCTAAGGGAGTGGGGTATTTTCTGCTGTAAATACTGACTGAAACTCCTTGTTCAATTCTTCGCAGATTTCTTAATTCGTCTTAGTGATGCTTCCAGTCACTCTTTTAAGCTTTAAAACCTGTTCTTTGACCTTCAGTTTACCTCTGATAAGCTGTGGAAGAGTTTGGGATTTTCTTTATCCTTCCTGGTGATATACCTTTCATGGTCTCACAGTGCCTCTCTTCTTTTACTTAGGTAATTATTTCTTGCTCTTTTATATGTCTGCCAGACATTTATGCCTTTTTTCCTCCTATACCTTTTCCAGCATATGTCTCTCCACTCCTTAGCTCTCTTACACTCGTTATTGAACCATTTTTCTCTGGCGTGAATAACATCTATTTTGGTAGAATGTATGCAACAATCTACTATCTTCCCATATTCCTCTCAAAAGATGTTGTGCATTTCTTGTACAGATTTGTTGTTAAATATGATTCTGCAGTCAATAACTGCAAAAACCTCATTAATTTTGATGTAATTTCCTTCCGGATAGTTCTTCCTTGTCTCCTCAGGCAAAACATCTTTGATGATATACTCCATCAACAACATACAGTGGTCACTCTTTCCAATTGGTGGTTCATATATAATTTTTTCAATATCCAACATATTATGTGTGAATACTAGATCAAGCAGCGATGGCTCATCCCCACCCCTGGCCTTCGTTGATTCCAGTACATGTTGGTATAGGAAATTCCCTTGTACGGATTCTAGGGATCTTGCCCCGAATGAGTCCTCCCCACTGTGTGGTTCAAGATTTATCCAATCTATCTCTCTATGATTAAAATCTCCCATAAATCAAAAGGCAGAGGTAGCCCTGTGGTAGGAGCAGTAGGGGAGTTGGCACTTACGAAGCGACACAGGTTGTGGAAGAGCCGGGAGGATGGGCTGTGGCACTCCAGCAGTGCATCTGAACGGTCGCTAGCTCCCTCGTCATTGCCCATAGAGCAAAGTAATCCCCTTATTGTTTTCTTTTTTTGATGTCAGCTACCCCCCAATTAAAGGGGGAAACAGCCAAGGTAAATAGAAAAATCAAAATCATACATGCAATGTTTACAATTGAGTTTATGACTTTCCTCATAAAACTTCTAACCCATGTTGGTTCCTTGGTGGGTTATATACAACAGTTATTATACAGTAATTCTCTCTGACCTGGTATATATGCAGGCAACAAGAAATTCCTTGAACACACTTTCTAAAGCAAAGTTTATTTCTTCAAACTGAAATCTTTCACTTATGAGCATTGCTATCCCTCCACCAGTCCTGTCATATCTTTCAACCCTTAATATTCTGAAGCCCTTAAAAAAATCTGTAATACTGGTTATGTCCTCACTTAGCTTAGTCTCTGTAACCGCTACTATATCTGCTTTACTGTTGCGAATCCTATACTTTAATTCTACTGCCTTACCAGCTATTCCATCAGCATTTATGTACAGCAATCTTAATGAGGCTGCTTCCCATGATATTCTATCATTATCTTCTTTATCTCCCCTTTGGATGGAAGAGCTCTGAAACAAAAAATTTTCCTTCTTCTTCATTTCCTCCCTCATTTAACCTTCTAGCTTCTTGCACAAGTTTTTTATCTTCTCCATATCTTCCTTTGTTCTGTATGGTCTATTGAACATTGTTTTTAATTCTTGAAGGTGTTTCTCTACATCTGTTCCCTCTCTCAAAAGGTTACTGTCATTAGTCTTGCCTTTCCCTCCCTAGAATATTTACCAATTTGGTGAATGTTTACAATATTATCCGGACCACATACTACTCTAAGCTTCCTTATCAGGTCCAAAATCCTAGCTTTATTTTGTTCATGTCTTCCCTACCTTGTTGACCGATATTTGTTGTGATCTGTTCATAGTCTATCAGTGCTTTTCTCGTCTATTTTACCTGCTGGTAAGTGAATATTTATTAATCAGCAGTGCACCTGAAAAAGGTTTGACTTAGATTTTCCCAAATATCTCACTTTCATTTCTCCTTGGTAGTAAAAGAAACTGTCTATCTTGCTAGCTTCTATCATTTCCTTTTTAGTAAGTAATAGTTTTTGTTCATATTCAAGCGGTATTGTACATCATCAAACTGTATATGATATCCTTATATCCATCTAAGTAAATGAACGATTGTTTTTTCAGTTAGAGGTTTCCCAGAAAGTATATATCATAAATGAGATTAGAGTTGCATTTTGCTCAGAAACAGATTAGTAGATACATAGAGTTGACAGAAGAATTAGGGAAGATTTAAATTATATCTTCCAGCTTACTAAAATAGCACGCTGGCTATGAACAGGATGTTTTGTATTGCTTCTCCGTTTTCCATATGTGTGATCTCTGAATATATCCCTAGTCAGCACTGCTGTACAGCTTTAGGCCTCATGCCAGCAAGCTTTTGATTTTCTTATCCTTAGGAATTGCTCAAAATTCTGTATGTGGACCCTGACTTGGGCTTCATCAAAGACACCGATATCAGCCCCCAAGGTGGGGATAGAAGTGACGCTCCATACGACTCAAGAAATGGAGTACGCTGCATTAGAGTTAGTCCTGATGGCAAGCACTTAGCATCTGGTGATCGTGCGGGCAACATCAGGTAGGTTGTTTTGGGTATACTGTGATGATATTCTTAAAATCTGAGACCTTTGCTGTAGTCTAAGGGTTTGAGTCTCACTTTCTTCTTCCTCTTTTTTCTTTAATTGAATTTTGTTTTATTTTCCCAAGGACCTTGTGGTCTTTAATTGTGCAAGATCTCCATAGTTAGGTGAATTTTATTTTTTTGCTCATATATTTTTCAAGTACTGTACTTGTTAGAAAAAGATAAGAAAGTATAATTTCTTAGAGTGGATAAAATAGTTTTAAGAAGGTATTTCACCTTTTCGGGCAAATACATGTAGTTCCATAAGGTCAAAGCTTTTGAGGTTCATTCAGCAATGAAATTGATTAAATAGCACACCACTGAGCTGGTGTAGTGTATTCGTGATTGTAACTTTCTGTAGCTAGTTATATAGCTGTGCATCCATACATCATCTTGCTACATGTGGTAGAGCAAATGTGATTTAATAGAGTTCACCTTGCCTGGCTATAATTTGAGCATCACCCATCCCTTCTGAGCTATCAGAAGAGGCTAAACGACTGTGTCCAGGCACGCAACCACATAAACCAACAACATACTCTCAAAGAGAACTCTGAGGGAAAACCTGTGATTGGCAGTGGCATTCCTAAGGAACTTACTGCTGCTTGGCTAGGCAGCCTAGGGAAATTCAACTGCAACAGCCAGTCATTAAGTTTAAAGAGTGCGTGATATAATGTAGAGTCTTTCCACATAATTTTTTACACAGGATTTTACCACAAAAACCTGCAGATTCATCAGGTTGCTGCAAAATTTACGTCATGTCTGTTGTTGATAAACAATAAGAGAACCAAGCTACGGTTGGTCATAATCTGTTTGTTAGCTCAAATGCAGGTTGGTTGATTTTGAAAAGCTTTTTAAAGATATAACTTAGTATGGAGAGAAATGTTGGGCAAATTAAGCTTGCCAAGATTCTTCGTTATGCAGATTTTCACAATTGCCATTTATAATTTGCACATTTGCACTCTACCTCTTATAACTTGATGATGAATTGGTGTAAGACGATGCTGTCAGTATTATACACCTGATTTGGCACGCTAATAAAAAATTAAATTTTTTATATGGATGAATATAATGTATATCTGTCTACCATTGCCAAGAATCTGACATATGAAAAATTTATATTGTTATATTGGAATAAAATGTTTTAAAGAAATATTCATGTTACTTGCAACTTGATTTAAAAAAGTTTTCCTTTTAGTAATGCTTACATTCATCACAGTTGTATATTTCTGATATGATAAATTCCAATGAAACTGTTTGTTAAGTGGTTGTTAAATCCTCATTGATTTGTACAAATAAGCTTTCACTCTCTGTTACAGAGATCATGAGCACCAGAAATTATTTAAAAAAAATATAATTTAATTGTCTGTTGCCGAGTTTTGGATGTCCAGCATGTACTTTAACATATTTAATTTATTTTTTGTTACAGAGTTCATGAACTTCAGTTTTTAGATGAATTGTGCAAAATTGAAGCTCATGATGCAGAGGTTTTAAGCTTAGAGTACTCCAATCCTGATACGGGACATCGATTCCTGGCATCAGCTTCGAGGGATAGGTTAATTCATGTCTTTGCTGTTGATCAGGTAAGAAGGCTTTTCAAATTTCTTTTCTGACTTAAATAGAGATAGTTTTTAACTATTATTTCCTTCTAAAATTTATGTTGACAGTAATTTTAAATCATTTTCACAAAAGTTTTTTATGTCTTAGCCAATCTTTGTATTTTTTTGGGTATATTTTAAAGGACTTGAATGTTATATGTGTCAAAGTCCATCCTTCATCTGGGAAGTACGTTGGTATCTTATAAATGCTCTCAGTGGAAAGCGAAAAGTTTGGTATTTTTAGCTAATTATTGAACAAAAATTCTGCTGTGGGTTTCTGTTTTCCAATAGAGTTTCTCTTCTGAAAACATATGGACATAATCTTACGAATAGGTAGAATTACTGTAATAGGGAAATATCACCTTTCTCATATTTAAGTTACTGTCAATTTACCTACATATGGGATGCTCATCTCATGTCTAATTTTATCTGTCCCTCAAGTTATAAATTTTTCTTTCACTGTATATGCTGTTGACCCTTATTTCTTGCTGACATTGGGTTCCACCACTTCCCGTTTAAGTAAACAATGGCCCTTAGTCAAAACCTTTATAAATTGTGTCTGTGTAAAGCATGTATGGTAATATATTCCTATCTTCCAGTATGGTTTAAGTTATGTCTATATAACTGTACTGGACCTGAACTTTACCTAATGCAATTAATATTTATGTAAAAACTGTACAGTAATTGTTATATTGGATTTTTTAAACTGTACGAGGGACAACTCTGCTTAGCAACAGTTTTATTGATGTGATATATACAGTCACTTCTCAAATTTACACAAGGATTGGTTCTGAAAATGACTGTATAATTAAAATTTTGCATAATTTAGTCAATTTCCATAACGAATAATGTTAATAGACATAGATATGTTCCACAATTGTGTATAAACACACTATACCAAAGAAAAAAGGCTAAGTAAAACACATTTTACAAGTACCTGACCAAGCTGAAATATATATGTAAGTAACCTAAAAATAAACAAGTACAGTATTAAAGATACAGATAAACAAAAAAACAAACAAATTAACTCACTGTCGCATGACTGAAGTCTTGCTGAAGTCACATGAAAGCCTGCTGAAGCCAGAATCTGAAACTATAAAAAGTCCTGAAGAGAAACATGTGAGGCTGGAGATCAAGGGTGAAATACTCTCCCAATTGTTTGCCTGGGTACGGTCAATGTTTTTAGAAGGTGTCAACAAGATATATGGCTGGATCCATGGGACTTAGCATCTGGCGTCAAGTGCCTCAAGAGGATGAGAAAGGCCAAGAAGTCGGCCATTCCCAAAACCACAAGAAACACAAACATTTGACCTGTACATGCCCTGGAGAGGTACCCAATAGCCACAGGCGATTTAGAACTTCTTCTGTTCAATAGGCCTGCTGAAATAGCCCCTCCCCCAAGAGGAGGGACTCCTCTTTGAACCTGAAGTCTATTGGCAGAACTGGATTGGATTTCAGGACACGCCCTGCCCGTGGGGTATTTCAAGAATCCCCGAGGCAGACAGAGAGTTCAGTCAGAATTTTACCAGGGACACGAATAGATAATAGATTTTGATTGTCATAGGGTGGGGGTATTGAGGCGTCGTATATTTTGTACTCTAAAATAAATCTAAGTTGAAGGAACCACTGCTTGTCCATTCTTACCTTGCACCCTTCTGGTATTAATAGTAACTTAGTGATTAAGTCCTTACGACATCACTATATATGGTGGATAATAGGTGTATGGTGGCGGTGATCACAGTGTTAAGCCATAACAACTTTCTGACTGGAGTATTCAGAGAAAAATGGACCTAATGACCACTAACCAGAGCTTGTGCCTTTGTTTGCAGTGTGGTCGGTCATTACACTTGATGAAGTAGGATTTTCACCCTTATTGGAGTGAGTTTTTCACATAGGTCATTGTTGTAGTAGTACAACAATGATTCTCTCTCTCTCTCTCTCTCTCTCTCTCTCTCTCTCTCTCTCTCTCTATATATATATATATATATATATATATATATATATATATATATATATATATATATATATATATATATATATATATATATATATATATATATATATATATATATATATATATATATATATATATATATATATATATATATATATATATATAGTGAGAGAGAGAGAGAGAGAGAGAGAGAGAGTGAGTCAGAAATAATTTTTGTACCAGTACAAGAATGACTTGTGGAAATATTACCTCAGTAAGAGTGAAAATCTCATTTTGTAGAGGGCATTGACCAACCACACTGCAAATAGAGGCACAAGCTCTGGTTAGTGGTCATTAGGTTTATTTTTCTTCCACTCAGCACCTCGTTTTTTCTCGCTCGTTAATCGTTCAAGTCAAATTTAATTAATTAATTAATTTATATATATATATATATATATATATATATATATATATATATATATATATATATATATATATATATATATATATATATATATATATATATATATATATATATATATATATATATATATATATATATATATATATATATATATATATATATATATATATATATATATATATATATATATATATATATATATAATTATTATTATTATAATTATTATTATTATATATATATATATATATATATATATATATATATATATATATATATATATATATATATATATATATATATATATATATATATATATATATATATATATATATATATATATATATATATATATATATATATATATATATATATATATATATATATATATATATATATATATATATATATATATATATATATATATATATATATATATATATATATATATATATATATATATATATATATATATATATATATATATATATATATATATATATACGTGCTAATCCAAATTCGAGCAGTCTAGGCTCGCATAAATGGTGAGGTGACTGTATATATACACTTGTCACTAGTAATTATGTTAATATTGTTATCTTTGTAGGATTACAGTTTTGTACAAACGTTAGATGACCATTCATCTGCTATAACTTCCGTGAGGTTTTATCAAACACATGGAGCTTTACAAATGGTTTCTTGCAGTGCTGACAGATCCATTATATTTCGAAGTGCTACGCAGGTAATTATTTTTCCTAATCTTTTAGTAAATGAGTGAATGGATAGATAATATTTCATTAATTTTTGTTTCATTGAGTACATAATATCTATAAGTAACTTCATTCTCATTGCTTCTTTTTGATTGGATGGAGTTCATGAAAGGAGAAATTGTAGATATCAGTTGTTTTCATAGAGCAGTACTATATGATTAATTGTAGGTGTCTTAGTGGTCTGAGTACTCAACTTGCAAGTTAACAAAGCCTCGATCAAACCCACAGTGAGGCATTAGGAATTGCGTCCAGCTTTAATTCCCAAGCCACACTCGGCGTCCACACCCGTATTGGATATTAATAGTGACACATAAAACGGGGATTATTGTACAGATAATTGTTAGGTGTTTTATCTCAAATATAGAAAAACCTCTTGCATTAGATGTTGCTGGGAGTCATGCTGCATCTCGTTGAAGCCCATAGTGACTAAATAATGGGGGTCTTAAAGCTACTTCATACCCTGCCCATCAACACCTCTTCCCTTATGTATTCTTTTGGAAGAAAAAGACTTGCAGGGAGGGATGGGTTTCCCAGCCCAAGCCTCAGAATCCTGTGTCATTTGTTTGTGTGTGATTGTCATGCGACACCAGCCTTATATTATATTCAGTTTGCTGCTATTAGGGATGACAAGCATCCCCAGTTGTTGGCTCATGCACCATGTAGGGACTACACTGCTGTCATTAACACATATCTAAATAATGGTATTGATTTTGATTGAAAAAATGTGTTCCTAAACCCAGATAGGAATTACTTAAGTAAAAAGCTGAACGGAAACACTATAGGTATTATTGTGATAGAGCTTTTATAAGTTTATTTATTATAACACAGTACACTTAAATAATATTCCTCAGTTAAGTACCATACGCTAACTTTCTATACTCTTTTAAATCATCCATCTCTGTTTTGTAGCTAATGCTCATGGTATCCGGTGTTTAACCACTAATATCATTACTATATGTTTATTAAAAATTGTTGGCTACCTCTGTTGATAAAAGAAGAATAGATGAGTAATTTCTTTCTTTACCCATAAGAAATCTGATAAAATTGTTCTAGATTAATTTTGCTGTAAATAATTACTAACTCATCTGACCTTTCTTCCTTCAATAAGCTCATTTATCATCTTCTCAGGTCCTAATCCTGCCATAGGTGTAAGTCTTCAGTATTTTGACTCTTCTTTCAGTCTATCCTTTTCTTATCACTTACCATTCTTTTATTTCTCCCTTGACCTTAAGCTGCTACTTAATCTTCAATGTTTTATTGGTACCCGGGCCTGATGAGGGCAGTTTTCTGTGCCCGTCCCAGTGTCATACTCATTAAAAAAGTAGATGGTGAAAGATGGGAGAATATGACTTAGGCTGTACAAAATCCGTTTCTTAAGTAAAAGAAACGAATAAATTGTTGAGAATGATAAAAAACTTAATTGTTTATCATGCACTGCTTAGACTCCTAGTATCTAGTAAATGTAGAATTTTATGAAGATGACCTCGATTTTTCTTAGAATGTTAATTTTTAAGTATTATCTGTAGAAGTATAATAATCATTCTTGTACTTGTAATGCAGATTTCTTTATGTGAGCTAAAAAATTAATTTATTTTTAAATTTTTTCCCTTCTTATGCTCAGGGATCACTAGACAGAAAAAGGGTAAATGAAATCTTTGCCTATTTAATATTTTGTTATTTATTTTCTCCCTCATCTGTTAGCATGTTTAGTTTAAGGCTCATCCTGATACTATGATTTTTTTCATTTATTTCCTTCAAGTTTCTGAATTAATTGAGAATTTTCTTTTTCTTCCAAAATGTTGCGGTTTTATCTCTAATATATTACAACATTTTTGTTTTGAGTATTCACATGCAATGAAGTTTTAAGTATAGATTAACATCATTCTTGATCTTGGAAACTGCTGTTGCGTAACCGGTAGAATGCTCAACATGGGAGGTGATGGACCCGCATTTGAGCCTTCAACAGAGTGATAGGAAGGGCATCCAGCTCTAATTCCCCAACTTCAGTCTATCTCTGGCCACCTCAAAAATGAAGACTTAATAGTAGCACATAAGATGTAAAAAAAATTGAAAAAAATGTTTACATTGTACTTAGTCCGAGTGCCATAGTTATCTATGTTTGCAATAAAATCCAAGACACCATTTTGATTGTTAAAAAGAGGCAAGAATCATTTAATTTTTAAGTCACGATAGAAATGTAAATGCTATGAGACTCATTTTTAATTATAGAATAAAATAATCTGTGGTTATGATATTCATTTGAATTGAATTAATTATTTATGAAGGCCTCCCATGGATATTTTCTTTAATTTTGTATATCAATAGGAGTTGAAGACCCAAAGTATGCCCTAATAATTTTTTTTTCTTATCACTTCATTTACTTGATCCTGCATAGAATGCACTTCCAATTAAGCTGTTCATAATAGCTTCCTTTACTATATATGTCATGCAAGATTATTATTTTTTAGTATAAGCCACCACGATAACGTGGACCACAAATGAAGGTTGTCCGATAAAACCCCAAAGAGATATAAGTATATACAGTGTGTATTTACTGACTCCATCAACTTGGGTGTTACGACTGATGTCTAAGAACATGTAAGTCATACCACTTCATTTGATGGCGGTAGTGACCTCCGAAAATCCTGGAATAATTTTATTGTACCATAAATATACACTGTATACTTATACATTTCAGGGTTTTATTGAATAACCTTCACATCCCTTTAAATAACTGATCACTGATATTAAATTGCCCAAGCTTTAAATTGGTTATTGACATGCTAAGTATCTAATATATTTTATGAAGTTTTACCTCCATTAAGATGAATAGAGCATTTTGAGAGGTTCAGTTAGTTGTAGAGTGTCACATGTGCTTCATGTAGCCATGTTAGTGATTAAAAATCTGCTTTACTTGCATGTTGCATATACTGATGCTAAATTTCAGTAAGAATATGTATTTTGTGCCACTTTTGACAATAGATTTCATGAGGAGGAGAAATTATTTTAATGTGTTTGGTTTGCGAACTTTTTCAGACACCACAGAACGAAGTCTGGTTTTCCAGAGGCCATAATGTCGCTGGCAAGACGACTCTCTATGATATGGAGGTAAGAAGAAGAATAAGTTAGTAATTGGTAACTAAAAGTTGTAGGTAAGGGATTGAATATACAGTAGGCAGAACAAGAGATTGAGAGAAATTAAGCTTTGTAATATATATGAAGGGTAAACAGGTAATGAAAACAATGAAATATATATATATATATATATATATATATATATATATATATATATATATATATATATATATATATATATATATATATATATATATATATATATATATATATATATATATATATATATATATATATATATATATATATATATATATATATATATATATATATATATATATATATATATATATATATATATATATATATATATATATATATATATATATATATATATATATATATATATATATATATATATATATATATATATATATATATATATATATATATATATATATATATATATATATATATATATATATATATATATATATATATATATATATATATATATATATATATATAATCTACCTTGGCTGTTTCCCCCTTTTATTGGGGGATAGCCGACATCAAAGAACGAAAACAATAAGGGGATTACTTTGCTCTATGGGCAATGATGAGGGAGCTAACGACCGTTCAGATGGCACCGCTGGAGTGCCACAGCCCATCCTCCCGGCTCTTCCACAACCTGTGTCACTTCACAACTGCCAACTCCTCCTACTGCCCCTACCACAGGGCTACCTCTGTAATATGCAGCCCCGTGGTAACAGCAGATGCCCATCAGAGCTTCGTAACAATCGCTCGCCACTCATTCCTATTCCTAGCACGCTCGCTTGCTTCCCTCCCATCCATCCTTCTATCATTCAGGGCTCTCCTTACTCCATCCATCCATCCAAACCTAGGCCTCCCTCTTGCATTTCTCCCATCAACTCTCACATTCATCACCTTTTTCAGCAGTCTTTCATCATCCATCCTTTCCACATGGCCAAACCATCTCAGAATATTCATATCTACTCTGCCTGCAATTTCTCTCCTCACACTCGTTCTTCCTCTCACCACTTCATTCCTAACCCTATCCAACCGAGATACACCAATCAAACTCCTCAGGCATTTCATCTCAAACACATTTAGTTTCCGTCTCTCACTTACTTTCATACTCCATAACTCTGATCCATACATCACAGTTGGCACAACCACACTCTCATACAAAACTTTCTTAACATTCATTTCCAACCCTCTTTTCTTCATCACTCCTTTCAACGCACCCAACACTTTACATCCTTCATTCACTCTGACACACATCTGCTTCCACTCCACCATTTGCAGCTATAACCGAGCCTAAATACTTAAACTGATCAACTTCCTCAAGTGTCTCTCCATTCAACGTAACATTTAATCCAGCACCATCCTCATTTCTTGTACACCTCATAACCTTATTCTTTCCCACATTCACTCGCAACTTCCTTCTCTCACACACCATTCCAAATTCTGACACTAACTGACACAGCTTTTCCTCTGAATCTGCCACCACCACAGTATCATCTGCAAACAGCAATTGATTCAGCTCCCACTCGTTATCATCCCCATCTACCATTCTCAAACCTCGACCACGCACTCGCTCATTCACCTCTCTTACAACTCGATCAATATACAAATTGAACAGCCATGGTGACATCACACATCCCTGTCTCAGTCCCACACTTACTGGAAACCACTCACTCACTTCATTCCCTATCCTAACACAAGCTCTACTGCCCTCATACAAACTCTTCACTGCCTGCAACAATTTGCCATTAATTCCATATAAGCTCAAAACATTCCACATTGCCTCTCTATCATATGCTTTCTCCAGATCCAAAAATGCAAAATACACATCCTTACCCTTTGCTAAATATTTCTCACATAACTGCCTAACTATAAAAATCTGATCTATGCAACCTCTACCTCTCCTAAAACCACTCTGCACTTCTGCAATCACCTTTTCTGTCTTATCCCTAATCCTATTAATCAGTATCCTACCTTTCACTTTTCCTACCACACTCAACAAACTTATACCCCTAAAATTATTGCATTCATACACATCTCTCTTACCTCTGTATAGAGGCACTATACAAGTAATCACCCATTCCACTGGCACCATTGACAACATAAAGCATATATTAAACACTATCACTAACCATTCCAATGCAGTCACACCCCTTTCTTTCAACATCTCCGCTCTCACACCATCCATTCCAGGTGCTTTACCTGCTTTTGCTTCATACAATGCCCTTTTCAGCTCCTCTCTTGTAATCTCTCTCATTTTCATCTCCCATTACTGGCACTTGAACACCCCCCACTGCCACTATAGCTGCCTCTCTATCTTCCTCAAGATTCAGCAAGCACTCAAAATATTCTGCCCATCTTTTCCTTGCATCGGTCCCTCTTAACATCTGTCCATTCACATCTTTCACTGTCTCTTCCATCCTCGATCCACCCTTCCTTACTCTCTTCACCTCTTTCCAAAACTTCTTTTATTCTCCTCATATGGCCTACTAAAAATATATATATATATATATATATATATATATATATATATATATATATATATATATATATATATATATATATATATATTATATATATATATATATATATATATATATATATATATATATATATATATATATATATATATATATATAT